>JANFAF010000127.1:0-205575 GCA_024663475.1 Pisolithus thermaeus | reverse complement strand
ATGCCAGGCTAATGTAGTGGTGTTGTATGATGTGGGGTGTGTTTTATCTTGTTCACTCTCCCAGGTACATTGGACAACCAGCTCCAGTCATTTGCTAATCACTGCCATCCACAGTTTGACATTCTTGACCAAGCTCTCATGCCCCACATTTGTTTCATGACCACAGCAATGCACACATATGGTCATGAATGGGCCTGTCAACTTGTTTACAACCCACAACTCATCTCAGGCTTAGGGTTATCTGATGGTGAAGGTACAGAGCACCTGTGGTCCCATTTCATTAAACTTATTGGCATGGAACATGTTTCTTCTGTGAGTTCATATCATAACCATGTCAGATGTTAGCTCATTGTTGCTTAGCGTCAATGCCACATCTGGCTTCTCGATCATCATGCAAAAGCAATTGGTTATGAAATGCAGATGGAACTCAGTGATTGGATTAGGTGCCACCTTAGAAAGGGAGTACAAGAACAAGGTGCTGCTGCCCAAGAAGTCCTTGACAACTGTGGAGTGAGTATTATGGAACTCCAGGAACAATGGACTAGTCAATGAGCAGCACAATTGTCCATTAGAGCACATATGTATGAGTTTCTTCGACCCAGAATTTCCTATTTCTAACTGACTCCATTAGATGCACCCGCAAAGCTCAAGAAAGAACTTGACACTGTGCTCACATTGCAAGCTGACTTGGATACTACTACTAAAGTCATCCAAGGAGCCCAGGCAACCATAGAGAGGGGGAATGTAACTCCTGACATTCTCGACACTCTTGCAAGTGTGGAGCATAGTCATACAAGGCTCATCATCAAGGCAGAGGCTCTTTACTCCTCTCTCAACATTCACAAGCAATTTCCACAGCTCACTAATGTCAGTTTTGACTTCATGCGCACACTACTCATGGCACACGACTTGAAAATAAACATTCACAAGCAAGCAATTGGTGTTTTTTTTGAATGGGACAAACTCGACCATGCAGTTGGTGGTAAAGACAAACCATTAGGTGTGTCCCTGGTTACCAGTTCATCATCTACTGTCTAAGACATTATTAGGTACTAAACTTCATCAACAAACATGCAAGGCCATTGCAAAGTGCCAACCTGCACTCATGTCGGCCATCTGCAAATACAACACCTACTGTGAGCAACTTTCTCAACTGCATGACCCCTCTCAGGCAATTCGTCTCCCCATCCCATTACCTACCAAACTTGTTGACTTACAAAATGACACAAGCCTCATGGAGGACATCTGGATCACCCCTTCTCCAGGGGAGACTCCCCTGTGGTTACAAGATGCTGACATATGAGATGGTATCTGAGCACTCCTCAAGCATGAATGCTGTCTAGAAGAGCAATGCCGTCTCGGTTTGGAAGTGGACAATATGTGCCAGTGGTTTGGACATGAGCTCTCTGCCATTCAAATGGCTTTATGGCAGCCAGAAAGTGAGTTCAACAACACCAGAAATCTGTTTCATAAATTAATTCCATCACAGATGGCAACTATCATTTAATATTGAGACAGCATCTTGAAACTATACTCGAGCTGCAGGAGCGATGGCCAATGGTTCTATGTTCATTTTCTCATTACACTTTTCAGGCTCGATTTTCCATACAGCTCACAGACACTATCATGGGAGCCTTGCTTCCCTCTCTGAATTGGCTTACACCAGTAGTGGTCAATGACCTCACTAATAATGATGACAACAAAGACATTTTGGGAGTCACTGAATTGCTAGGGCCCAATCCAATGGACCTCTCCCTTGCACTGGAACAAATCACCCTCTCAGATATCCTTGGAGTTGGTCATGCCAATGATCAGGATGATGTCAAGGGCGACGTTGAAACCCTGCCACCAGTATCGTTCAAATGGAAGATCCCACATGTACAAAGCATATTCTATCATTAATTTTTTACTATCCACCCTCTGATGTTTTCATAGGCACTATCTATTGATTGTCATATTGACTTGGCACAGGATGTCAAAGTCCAGACCATCAAGCCACCTGTAGTATGGACATCGATTGATGGCTTCCCACAGCAGACTTTCCTTTTGGGAGATATCAACATACTAATGTCTCCACATGCTCAACTCAATGATACCTGTATCAATGGCTGTGCCACTCTGTTATATTCTGCATTCATTCCCACTGCTGCATCTTGTGCAATTTTTTTGACCCATGACCTTCCTTGCATCTGCTTTAATGCCGAAGATGATATGCTCTGGTGTAACCTTTCATGGACATGATTTTGGGAAAAATCCATCTGGATCCTCCTGATTCATCACTCATCCCCTGTGGGGCATTGGGTCCTTTGCACCATTGACTTTCACTCTCAGCAGCTCTTCCTGTTTGACAGCCTTGCCAAACAGAAACCCTGGAAGAATGTGTGAGCAGCAAAGAAGTAAAGGGGTCCCTAGGGGGATCCTAATTGACTCCTAAAGCTCTAGTGAGCTAGGGGAATAACCAGACTAGAGTCCAGTGTGAGCAACCATAGATTAAGTAGAGATATGAGGGTACACAGTACCTAGAGTCCAGTGTGAGCAACCAAAGGTGTCAACACTGGACTCAGCTACACTAAGTGTGCTTCAAAGTAAACAACAGTAAACAAAGAGTGGCTGATGTGCCACAATACTAGGAATTGGCCTAGAAGGCTGGGAAAAGAAGTAGTAAGTAGCAAATAAGAAGGGGAATCAAATGGTAGTAAGTAAGTGACCATGTGAAAGAGAGAAAGTGAAGATAAGAGGTGAAGATCACCACAAGGAACACACCATAGGTCAGTGCTTCTGTAATGATGCCTGTAATAAGGTGTATAAAGCTCATATGGTATCCAGGGAGAGATTTGGCCTTTGAGCAGAAATGATCGGGTTCATAGTTATGGATGAGTGGCTAGTCTGCTCATTGTAAGTAAGCACACCCAACTTAGAATCATCCAAACTAACACTTCTGTAGTGATGCCCATAATATCATGTACTAACTTCAGTTCAACCCACAGGGGATCTTGTCTTCTGGGTGAAAAAGATTGGGTTCATGATTGTTGATTCAACACTAGTCTATTCAAGGCAAGTCCATTCTTCATTTAGTCTTGACAATCCATGTTTCCCTTTGTTGATGTTTCAGCCTGTTCTTCAACATAGGTCCACCACTGTCTATATTTCTATTGAGTTTGGGCTGCAAGCTTGACTACTGATATGGATGACTTGGAATCTGATTTCATCAAAGAACAGGTTGGTGGGGGGGGCTGAGCAAAAGTGTCTCCCCCCCCAGCCCTCACTCCCACCTGCCTTTGGACTACCATCAAAGCAACAAATCGAGATGGTGGTCTCATATCTAAGGTGTGGCTTCACCGCAATCAGCAAACCACTTCTCCAGCACCTGTCATAGATATTCCTAGGCCTTCAACCAGTGATAATCCATTCTTTAACTCCCCTGAAGTTCAATGTGCATCAGAGCTATTTCTAACCAGCCATGATCAGGGAGGCTCAGTGGGGTTTGGGCTTGATACCGGTGCAATTGGACATTCTGACTTAGCTTCTTTTTTTTTTCTGACTGCATACTCTCATTTAGATTGTTTTGATTCACCAACACCAAGGGCAAAGTCCCTTGACTACAGGCAGAGAGGCTTGGGGGAGCATGGCGATGCTGTGTGTGTTGACTCTGAAACTGGTAAGATTCACCATAACCACTTGCCTTTATTTCTGACTGTATCCACTCACTTAGGCCCTCACAAATCACCAATTTTGAGGAGGGAGCCACTTGGCGAGGAACAGATATGCTCAGTGGAGCACAGTGGTACTGGTCTAGATGCTGGTAGAGTTACCAACCCTACTCACTAATTTCTTTCTGACTGTTTACACTCATTTAGGCTCCTGTGATTTATCAGGACCAAAGAAGCCCCTTCACCATGAACAGAGAGGATCAAGGGAGCACAGTGATGATGTCCATGTTCACCTTGCTACTGTGGTGACAGAGGCATCCTCTAGTAACTTTACACCTGGTATGTTTCAGATGTTGCAGGTTTACAACAGAGGGAGGTTTAATCCTCACATTACAGAGACTGCATATGGCACCATCCAATTATCATCAGGAGCCCCACTGCCTACCCGCAGTGACGTTCCAACTGTTCGTACCACCTTGGGCCCTACTCAAGAGCCATTGGAGGTGCTACCTACTGGTGGTGACACTCCAACCATCCAAATGACTGACATAGCTGGTAGGCTATTATATTTTCATCAGTGCTTTGTGCGCATCTGTATTTTCTGCAGGGGATTCTGTCATCTCACCTGAAGAGTTACACTTCAGCAATAACAGCATCAATCCAGATGATATATTTGATGGGAGTACATTTGTGGTAGGAAGGCCATTGGAGGCCATCCTGGACATGATCCAGGAGGGTCTGGACCATATCACTGCATACCTTACTGACCTTGCAACATGCTCTGGACAACCCCCTCAGCAGATTTTTGATTGCTTCCTCAAGCAATATGCCCAACTGAATCCTGCAAACAACTGGAATAGATACTCAAAGTTTTTTTCCCACTACACAGAGTGTGAATTAGAATGTCTCTGGAAGTCTGGGTCTTTCACTGGCTCCATTGAGAGCACACCATGTAAGTGCACATCAGAAGTATGATCTTACCCTGTGCTCTAACCAATCTACAGCAGCTACAGTCCACAAAAAGTGCTATGAACTTTTCAAGGAAGAGTACTGTGATACTTGGCAAGATATCCTCCTCAAATTTGAGGAAAGTATGCAGTACATGGAAACTGGGAAGACTGTCACCCAACAGCAGCAGTTATTCAATAAATCTGCAAAATGATTCACTCAGTCAGTGAGCCTCTATTGTCATGGTCTTATGGGCACTGCTGACCATTGTCTAGCTCATTGCTTTATCGAAAGCACATGGTATTGAAACAGCATTTGTAATGGCAGGTAGCATTGTGAACCAAGATGTGTCCCTCAGATATGCATACACTATGCCAGGCACAGAGGATGTAAGTTCACACATCATACCCTACAATTGACTCAAAGTTCACTGGTATTGCATAGTTTTTCATGGAGTGCTGTCACACTGACACTGATGTGATCATCGGCCACTTCAAAGCTCACATATAGTAAGTATAACCTTCCAGTGCTGCTCCCAGTCTCATGGTTGGTTCATGTCATCAGCAACTGGTCATCTCTAGTGTGTGTGTCAGAGGCATTCCATACCAACAAGAAAGGAAAAGCAAAGGAACATAATGACATGGGATGTAATGTTGTCGACCTAACCTCTGATAATGATGACCTTGTGCAGGACAACAGGAGTGATGAACGAGAGGATCACAATTTGGTGAAGAGGCTCATCACCACCTTAATTGGTTTGCTATATTACTTGATGTGGCATATGTGATTCTGACTGGACTTCAGAAAGTCATGGTCAATCATGGGCTTCAGGGAAACTGTTTCCCTGGAAACAACTACCACAGAAGCTCGGCCAGAATGCTCTTGTGTGTGTAAATTGGCCGGATGCGGTGTTGTTTCCTGGACAAGAGCACTTGTCATGTAGCAAGCCTAAAGGTATCTTGGACCTTACTATGCTTGAATGCACCCAAATTATTGCAGCCATATGGGATCATGGACCCTATAGGCTACATTTCAAGTTTGAACCCAACAGCAAATGTGAGTGCAAATGAACTCACCACTTGCTACTAAAGCTGATCCACAACTAGTGGATCTCCTTGCCTCCAAGAAGGCTGTCATCATTGGTGCGCTGCCACTGCATGATTCAAAATCATTGAGGGTGAAGAGAATCTTCTACAACAGCAAGACTGATTATGATGGCCCTGCATGCCTCCCTAATCCAGCCAAGACATGAATCAAAAGGCAGGTAGGAGGTGGAAAGACTACCAATAGGACAGCAGAAGACGATGGACATTCGAGCTCATCCCTGTCACCCATCCCAAGGATGCTACGCTCTATGATGCACAAGGCTGCTGTCAGGGAAAGGGACTCATCAGGCAAAGGTGCACCAAAATCTATGTATGGCTGTAGGAAAGTGGAGGTAGTGGTTACTATGACAGCAAAGAAATTAGGGAAGCGACCACCCAGCATTATCACGATCAGAGACTCCTCTGAGCCTGGTGAAACAAATATTGGAGTGGAGAGGATGCCTTGGATGACTATGCTCAATTGTTTCTTTCAGACAATGAGCAAGGCCCATCTACCCACAAATGCAAAGTGAACTCCCAACAGTCCTTGTGCCCCACAAAACAAGTGGCATCCTTGCTGAACATGAACACTATGCAACTCTCCAATCTGAAGGTAACAAAAGTGCCTTTGCAGGCAAGAACAGCACCCAAGAAAAGACTTTGGATCATTTCACTGTTCGATTCTGACTCATCTAGTGAACAGAGGCTACTTGGAGCCATCATGGCCAGAGACTCCTCCATGAAACAACTCACATCCTCTCTGGAAAGTGACACCATACAGCTCCCCAGTCCCAAGGTGATGAATGCCTCACCACAAACGAGACTAGTGACCAAGAAAAATAAACTTCAGTTCATATCACCACTCAGTTCTGAATTGTCCAGTGAAAAAGAGCTTGGGTCTGATCCTCCTAGAGATGAGCTGAATGCAACATCATCCAAGGCATCCATTGGTCATCAACAGCCATTGGTGTCAAGTTTGGTCCTACTCCGATGCTCTCCAATGCTCACAGAGGCTGGGGGATGTGTCTGGAGGTTGGCCAACATTGGCCAATGATTGGCTGATGCATACCAACGAAGGGTGACGATGGCCAGAGGGTGGCCGATGGCTGCGACAGAGGATCGGGAGAGGGCATCAGGTTCAGCTCATGTGCTGCCCCCTTGTACAAGCCCAGCCCTTGGATTTCAGAGATAGAACAGAGCCGGTAGTAAGCCAACAACGGAGGAGGAGGCTGGTCGAAGACCACAGAGGAGGGAACTAAGTTGATATTTGTACTGAAGAGACACCACTGAGTGTGGTGGGCTTATATACAGTGGTTGTGCCATCAAGGTGGTACAGTATCGGAACAACAGAACTAACATACAGAGTACAGTAAATTTTCAAGGGACAGAAACGTCAGAAAACTTCAGTCAGGGTATGAGCACAGAAGATGGAGGTGAGGGATGGGACAAAGAAAAAGTATCTAAAAGGAATAGTGCAGAACAGAGTGTCTTCGGAGTGCCCACCGATAACCAATCAGATGATAGGCTGAAAGCTTAAACAGGAAGCGACCCTGCGCCATACCATGTGGTGTGGCAACTGCACCATACCTGGACCAGACCATCAACCCAAAATGAAGGTGACCCCTAAACCAAGGGGGGGTGTCACCTGACCATGAGGCACCAGTCACATGGTACCGCCAACAGAGACTGACAGGGTCTGACAGAAAACAGGGTGGGAATGTGCCATACAGGTGCTAGAGTGAATGGACGGGTGTGGAGCAGAGCAGAGAGGGGCCAGTGGTACAGGACAGAGGCACAGGCATGACAGTATCCCCCCCTTAAGGCCTGAACCCCTGAAGGCCATAGGCAACATGTTCCAGACAGCACGAGGTTTGACTTTGTAATTGGCAATGGACCATGAGGCATGGATTGATTGCTGCAGCAGGGTTGTGTTGGAGCCTGAACATGTTGCATAAAGAAAATGTGCATTTTCGCCACTAAGTCCCTCCTCCCATCTTTCCCTTGCTCCATAACATGTCCAATCAACAAGGTTCGAGCCAACAAGGTGCCAATGCCCCTGCCCATGGCTGGTCACAAGCGACTGATGAGGACCTGGAGGTCCATACAAGCAACTCGGAGGGAATGGAATCAAGGAGGCAGAGAAAAACAGGCAGGAGGCAGTGAAGAAGGAACATAGGGCGGAAGCATGACAACAAAAGGCAGAGGAGGCCTGTTTGGAGAGGGAGTGCAAGGAGCATGAGAAACAGGAGTGCAAGGAGCAGGAAGAGTGGGAGAGGCAAGATGTGTTGGAGATGGTGTGCTGGACAGCTGCAGCAGAGGCTGAGGCCATGTGCCAGAGTGTCGCAAAGGATCAAGGTCAGGTGGGGGAGCTATGAGCTCAAAGTAGGGGGTCATCAATGAACAGGTGAGTGACATCTACCCCCTCAACTGTCATACACCACCACTAATGACATTTTCAGTTTACAGCCAACCCCAATGTACAGCCCAATGACTGGGATGTGCATTGGGACAATGATGGTCCCTATGATGACACCAGTCCCAACAAGGGGGGTTGCAAGGGTTGCAAACAATGAGGTGAGTCCAGAGAATGTCGGGTGGTGGCCAGCAGGCACTCATGTGGCCCATGTAGGAAGCACAAGAAGAAGTGCAGCTGGGCAGCTGCAGAGGAGAAAGAGGTGGTGGCCGGTGTGTTGCAGAAGTGGGCTGGCACAGGAGGTTCACAAGGATGTGAAAAGAAGAAGGGACGGGGTGACAACAATGACACGGTCAAAGAAGTGCTGGCACTGTTGTCAAGTCACTTCCAGGCAGCAAGGACATGCCTGGTCAGAGCTGAGGTGGACCAGGGGGTTATGTAGAGGGAGTATGAGGGAAGGGTGATCACTGCCCAAGAGAGGCAAGCAACTGCGATGGAGAGGCAGGCCATGGTGATGGAGAGGATAGCAGGGGCCATGGAGGCACAGGCCCTGGCCGTGCAGGTCTACATGCAGAACTCATCCACACCCCTGCCCTGGCCCCAAGCAGGAAGGATAGGGGTGCCCAGGGGGGAAGGTGAGTCCAGAGTGGAGGGGAGCAGGTTGGGCGCTGGGGGGAGTAGGTCAGGCATCAAACAGAGTGAATTGGAAGTAGTGGAAGAGCCCAAGGAGAGTGGGAGCAAGGGTATCAGGGATGTGGAGGGTGAAGAGGATATGCAAGAGTAGGATGTAGTAGAGACCTTTTTTTTCTTTTTTTTTTTGTGTAAATCATATACAGTACTAGAAACACTGCAAGCATTTCACAATTTTTCTTGCCAAAATATGTTGAAAAAATGGAAAGAAGAGATACTCTTTTATTTGGGCTGTGTTCACATAAAAAATGCAAATATAATATTTTGTTTTCTTTGTCTTTTCTGTGCAAAAAAATGAATTGATGGTAGTGCTGATTAGCTTCTATGCTAATGGGTATTACCATCAATCAATGTTTTGTGGAAAGTCATGCAAAGAAAAGAAAATATTATTTTTGCCTTTTCTCTTTGAAAACAGCTGTCAAAAAAGAGTATCACTTTCTTCAATTTTTTCAGCATGTTTTCTGAAGAATAATTGTGAAATGCTTGCAGTGAAACTTAGATGTGTGTTTGTTGTTGGAGGAAAAGCAGAAGGAAAGTTGGAGTGAGGTGGACAAGTAGCAGTGGGTGCAGGAGATGATCGGGAAGTGATCAGAAATGTGGTGGAGTAAGTCAGGGCCATCGGGTGGTCATGTCCAGGGTGTATATGGACCAGCCTTGTGGGGGTATCATTCATGAAAGGCAGTGATGAGTTCAGGGGTGTGCTCTAACTCAGTGGCTAGGAGCCACAAAGTTTCCTTGTCGGTGCCTTCATAACTGGCCCAGAAGACCTTGTAGCTTAGCCAGCACTGGTGACAGCAGTCTATTTTGGAGTCAAGGATTTCTGATATCTCATACTCAAGTTTGCTGTTGACATCAACCGGTGGAGGTGGTGGCTGATGCCAATTTGGGAAGGGGTTGGCCAAGGCCAGTTCCAACTGTGACATGTGGAACACTGGGTGTACCAAGCGCATGCTATTGGGTAGTTTTAGGGTGATGGAATGTACAGTATACTGGGTCAGGCTATGATATCAAAGGGGCCTAGATACTTCTTGGAGAGTTTGTTGGATGGTCGAGTAGAGTGGAAGTACTTGGCCCTGACAAAGGCCTGGTCGCCAACATTGAACTCTGGTGGAGGTAGGCACTTAGCATCGGTGGGACCCTGGTAGCGCTGTTGCACTGCGGCCATTTTGGAGTGGAGGAAGTCATGGAGGGCAGAGAGGTCTGTAATGTAGTCATGGGCCTTTGCGGAGGTGAAGTCCTGGTTGGCAGTGACCAACAGGTTGGGGTGGTAACCCTTATTAGTGAAGAAGGGCAAGACTCCAGTGGTTGCACTGGGTGCATTGTTAAATGTGAACTCAGCCAGCAGGAGTAGTTCAGCCCAGTTGTCTTGCTGGTAGTTGCAGTAAACATGGAGGTACTGCTCAAGTGTCTGGTTCATGCACTTGGTTTGGCTGTCGCCCTCAGGGTGGTAACCCAAGGTGAAGTGGAGGCACATATCTAAGGCCTTACCAAGGGAGTGGAAGAAGTGTGACACAAACTTGGGGCCTCAATCGGAGGTGACATGAGTGGGTACTCTGTGCTTGGAGAAGACATGGGTGAGGAAGAGCTTGGCAAGGTTGGTGGAAGTGACAGAGTTGTGTGTCAGGATGAACACTGCTTGCTTGGACAGTTGGTCCATGACAACGAGGATGGTGGAGTAGCCATTGGAGGTGGGAAGATGCTCAATGAAGTCCATCAAGATGGAGTTCCATGGCCTTTCAGGGATGGGGAGTTGCTTCAGAAGGCTGTACAGGTGGTGACACTGAGCCTTGCTGCAACCACAGGCAGTGCAAGAACTAATGTACTTCTTGACATCAGTATGGAGGTTGGGCCATACATAGTTGCAGCGGATGAGCTCGAGAGTGTGGTTCTGCCCGAAGTGGCCAGCAAGAGGTGGTCATGCTTAAACTGAAGTACTCAGAGGCGAAGGTCATCGACATCGGGGACGAAGATGCGACCATCAAGGTGGAGTAGGCCATCAGGGTCAATGGACCATCTCAGAGCAGACAGAGATGGAAGGTGAGCGGCCGATGTGGGATCAGTGGGTAGGGCAGAGATGATGTTGGAGTGAAGCTTCTCAACATTGAAGGCCATAGCGGCTCATAGGATGGGGGCCATGAGGTGGGTGGTATGGAGGGACAATGCAAATTGTTCCTGGGTGAACATAGGATGGAGGTTATGTGGGTTTACCTGCACATAGTCCCTATCCCCCCCTTTTGGGTAGACAACCCACTGGCGGGTTAGCATGTCAGGTTTGGCCCCCAAGCAGCCAGGCCGGAAATGGATGGCAAGGTTGAACTGAGAGAGGTACTCAGACCAGTGAGCCTGTCGATGGGTCAGAACCTTAGATGTGGAGAAATATTTGAGATTTTTGTGGTCGGTGACCACATCAACAGGGGTGGCAGAGCCCTCAAGGTAGTGTTGCCAGCAGCAGAAGGCCTCATAGATGGCCAACAGTTCCTTGTCATGGGTGTCATAGTTGAGTTCTGGAGTGGTGAGGGTGTGGGAGTAAAACACAACCAGGTGGAGCTCACCATCAGGGCAGGTGATGGAGAGGATGCCAGCAATGGCATAGTTGGAGGTGTCAGTCTCAACGGTGATCAGCACATCAGGAACCCAGTGAATGAGGACAGGAGTGGAGGTGAAGGCATCTTTGAGGCAGAGGAAGGCAGAGTGGCACTCCTCGGAAAAGTTCCAAGGAGTGTTTTTTCGGGTGAGGCAGGTGAGCAGAATGACTATTTCAGAGTAGTTTCAGATGAACCAATGATAGAAGTTTGTGAACCTGAGAAACAACTGAATATCCCTGACCTTGCAGGGTTCAGGCCAATCATGGATGGACTGAACCTTGTCAGTGGACATTGTCAGTCCAGACAGGGAGAGGATGTAGCTGAGGTACTCAATGGAGTCCCTGTGGAACTTGCACTTTTCGGGTTTGGCATATAGGCCATGACGGCAGAGGCATTGGAGTACCTCTTTTATGTGTTTTCGGTGTGACTCCAGGTCATGAGAATAAATAAGAATGTCATTGAGGTAGACCACAATGCAGACATCGAGCATGTCTGTGAAGATGCTATTGACAAACCACTGGAAGGCAGCCAGTGCATTAGTAAGACCAAAGGGCATTACCCTCCACTCATAGGAGCTGTAGCAGGTGCGGAAGGCAGTCTTCCATTCATCGCTGTCAGTGATGCGGACGAGGTGGTAGGCATGGTGGAGGTCGATCTTACTGTAGACTTTGGTGCAGCTCAGCAAATCAAGAAGATTGGAGATGAGCGGGAGCAGATAGTGATCCTTTTTTGTGATCTTGTTGAGGCCTCAGTAATCAACACAAAGGAAGAGGGAGCCATCCTTCTTCTTGACAAAGAGGATGGGTACACGGTGGGCAGAGGTGGACTGTTTGATGAAGCTGTAGCTGAGGTGCTTGTCAATGAAGGTGCAGAGAGCCTTGAGCTTGGGTGGGGAGAGGGAGTAGATCATGCCAATGGGTGGGGAGGCCCCCTCCTCAATGTTGATCTTCAGGTTGAAGCTGCAGTGTGGAGGCAGCTCAGTTGCTTTCATTTTGCTAAAGACATCGGCAAACTTGTGGTATTCAGAGGGGACCAAAGAAAGGTCAGGATGAGAAGGTGAAGTGGAGGATGCATGGAGCAAGACATCATTGGGGTGCAAGTGCAGACTGAACTGCACAGAGCTGGGGAGAGCACAAGCATGGAGGTAGGCAGCAGCCCCAATGAGGGAGATGTGCAGAGGAGACAGCAAGTCAGAGGCCTTTGGCAAAGGCAGCAGAGTGTCCAGAGATGGAGCAGAGGGTGTCAGTGTTGGTGCTGGAGTAGCGGTTGACTGTGATGGAGGTGCCAGGGGTGTAGGCATTCCCTGCAATGGTGGTCAGAACGAGATATGGCCCAGTACCCAATCAATCAACAGATTGTAGCAGGTGAGCCAGTTGTGTCCTAACACCAACGAGCATGAGGAATCCAACAGAGTAACATAAAAGGGAATGGAGGTGACATCACCAGAAGAAAAATGGATGGAAAGATCTACTTCCTGCAAGATTACAGCATTTGTGCTACCATCAAACAGGTGAAGTGGAATGGGCAGAGAAACAGGTCTCATAGGTACAGAACATTTACTTATTACTGAAGGGTCTATAAAACAATGAGAGGAGCCAGAGTCAACTAATGTGGAGACATTATCTAACAGAAGGTCCAGAAGAGAGACTGAGGGCATAAGCAAGTTGGGGTTGGAAAGAGTGGACACATTGAGTCAGATGGTGGGTGCACAGTTGGGGTCAATGCTTCCTCCAGGCCATGCAGGCTCCCTGGAGGAGTGGACTAATTTTTTGGCTCTTCCTTCTCTGCAGGCAGAGTAGGAGGAGTGGTGGCCACAGCAGCACAAGCTTTTGCAGCATGGGAGGTGGACTTCAGGCAGTCCTTGGCAGAGTGGCTGGCCTCACTGCAGAAGAAACAGAGGTTATTTTTGAGGCAGCACTGCCATTCAGCAGTGTTGAGCTTGCCATCCTTGCCAAGGAGGTGTGCGATGTCGGACGTAGGCACTTCCAACTTCTGACCGTCCTTCTGCTTGGACTTGCCTTTATTGTTGGAGTGCAGAGCAGAAGAGGATGCAGATGAAGATTTCTTATCATCCAAGGGTTTCCCTGCAGATGACTTTTCGGCAGAGGGCTTGATGGAGTGGGATACTTTGGCCTTGCATTCCCAATACTGAGCATCGATGGTTTGGGCAAGATCGCGCAAACCAGAGAGGGTGGCAGGTTTGCCAACCCAGGTAATCTCATCTTTGATGTGGTCAGGGAGGCCAGTGTAAAAGCGATGATGGAGGGCACCCTCACTGTAATCTTTGACCTGTGAAGCCCAACAGTTGAACTCCACAATGTATTTGGTGATACAGGAGGTATCCTTCATCAAGAGGTTTTCGAGATTCTGGACCACATTGGCCACCGCATCATGCAGGCCAAAGTTGATGGTCAGTTTGTGGAGGAACTCCTGGTAATTGTCCATCAATAACAGACAGTCAAGGTAGTTGTCGGGCTTTAGGAGGTCAGGCTCAAACCAGGCCAGTGCCATGCCCTTGAGATAGGATTGGGCAAAGGTGACCTTGGCATGGTCGGTTTGGAAGGCCTTTGGACGGTCTTGGAAGTTGAGCTCGCATTGTACCAGGAACTCATGGAGCTTCTTCGGGTCAGAGCTGTCAAAGGTGTCAGGCTCTCAGACCTTGGTTTTTGGAGTTGAGTCTCTGGAGTGCTGGCTTGAGCAGGCGAGCGCATGAATAGCCCTAGTCAGGGCAAGGAGGGGGTCTTCAGGTGGCTCAGCCAGATCTTCAGGGATACCCCCATTGCCACTGCCCCCACTGTCGGACCCACCATCAGGGATGTCAGGGTGGTCGGGATCAGAAGGGTCACCACCAAGTGGCAGCAGGGTGTGGAATACAGATTGCTGGGTTTTGGAGGGCCCAGCTTGAGAAGTGCTTTCATGTTGAGAATGACATCAGGCAGAGTGTCATGCCCGTGCCTCTATCCTGGCCCGTCCTCCATTGTCAGCAGTTCTTCCCCACTCTGCTCTGCCCCTATCCACTCGCTGTAGCACTCATACAGTGCATCCCCACCCTGTCCTCTGTCAGACCCTGTTGGCCTCTGTTGGTACTACCACGTGACTGTCCTCTCTCGGTCAG
Source organism: Pisolithus thermaeus (assembly GCA_024663475.1). Lineage (NCBI taxonomy): Eukaryota > Fungi > Basidiomycota > Agaricomycetes > Boletales > Pisolithaceae > Pisolithus > Pisolithus thermaeus. Next base: position 191,089 of record JANFAF010000127.1, on the reverse strand, counting down.
GTGACATCCTCCCTTGACTTAGGGGGCACTTTCCTTTTGGGTCAACGGTCCAGTCTAGGTATGGCACAGGGTCACTTCCATTTTAGGCTTTTGGCCTATCATCTGATTGGTTATCAGTGGGCGCTCTGAAGACACTCCGTTCTGCACTATTCCTTTTAGATACTTTTTCTTTGTCCCATCCCTTGCCTCCGTCTTCTGTACTCATACCCCGACTGAAGTTTTCTGACATTTCTGCCCCTTGAAATTTTATTGTACTCCATATGTTAGTTCCATTGTTCCGATACTGCACTGCCTTGATGGCGCAACCACTGTATATAAGCCTGCTGCACTCAGCAGTGTCTCTTCAGTACAAATATCAACTTAGTTCCCTCCTCTGTGGTCTTCGACCAGCCTCCTCCTCCGTTGTCAGCTTACTACTGGCTCCTTTCTATCTCTAAAATCTGAGGGCTGGGCTCGTACAAGGGGGCAGCACATGAGCTGAACCTGATGCCCTCTCCTGAACCTCTGTCGCAACCATCGGCCACCCTTTGGCCATCATCACCCTTCTTTGGTATGTGCCAGCCAGCTGTCGGTCAATGTCAGCCAACCTCCAGACATGTCCCTTGGCCTCTGTGAGTGTCGGAGATTGTCGGAGTAGGACTGAACTTGACAGTATATTCGTACTCCCACTTGTACGAGTCCTCTTTTGTCTTCTATACTAAACCTACATCATGCAGACCCAGGCACACACCCAGAGAGAAACCACCAAGAGGCTTGCACTTGCATTTGCAAATCTGCAATGCATGCCCTCAGTCGTCGAACAGTTTCACTCCTTCTCCACCCAACGTTGTTCTCAACATGAAAGCGCTTCTCAAGCTGGGCCCTCAGAAACCCAGCGATCCGTATTCCACACCCTGCCACCACTCGGTGGCAACCCTTCTGACCCCGACCACCCCGATGTCCCCGATGGTGGGTCCAATGGTGGGGGCAGCAGCGACGGGGGTATCCCCAAAGATCTGGCTGAGCCACCCGAAGACCCCCTCCTTGCCCTGACTAGGGCTATTCATGTGCTCGCCTGCTCAAGCCAGTGCTCTGGAGACTCAACTCTGAAAACCAAGGTTCGAGAGCCCGACACCTTCGACAGCTCCCACTGCAAGCATTTCACAATTATTCTTCAGAAAACATGCTGAAAAAATTGAAGAAAGTGATACTCTTTTTTGACAGCTGTTTTCAAAGAGAAAAGGCAAAAATAATATTTTCTTTTCTTTGCATGACTTTCCACAAAACATTGATTGATGGTAATACCCATTAGCATAGAAGCTAATCAGCACTACCATCAATTCATTTTTTTGCACAGAAAAGACAAAGAAAACAAAATATTATATTTGCATTTTTTATGTGAACACAGCCCAAATAAAAGAGTATCTCTTCTTTCCATTTTTTCAACATATTTTGGCAAGAAAAATTGTGAAATGCTTGCAGTGTCCAACTCGAAGAAACTCTGTGAGTTCCTGGTACAATGTGAGCTCAACTTCCAAGACCATCCGAAGGCCTTTCAAACCGACTGCACCAAGGTGACTTTTGCCCAATCCTATCTCAAGGGCATGGCACTCACCTGGTTCAAGCCTGACCTCCTCAACCCCAATGACTACCTCGACTGTCCACTATGGATGGACAACTATTGCGAGTTCCTTCACGAGTTAACCGCCAACTTCAGCCTGCATGATGCAGTGGCCGATGTGGTACAAAACCTCGAAAACCTCTCAATGAAGGACACCTCTCGCATTACCAAGTATGTCATGGAGTTCAATCATTGGGCTTCACAGGTCAAGGACTATGGTGAGGGTGCCCTCCGTCATCGCTTCTACACTGGCCTCCCCGACCGCATCAAAGATGAAATCACCCATGTTGGCAAGCCTGCCACCCTCTCCGGTCTGCACAATCTCACCCAAACCATCAATGCTCAGTATTGGGAATGCAAGGCCAAAGTATCCTGCTCTGCCAAGCCTTCCACCGAAAAGTTGTCTGCAGGGAAACCCTCAGATGATAAGAAATCTTCATCTGCACCCTCTTCCGCTCCACACTCCGACAATAAAGGCAAGTCCAAGCAGAAGGACGGTCAGAGGTCGGAAGTGCCTAAGTCCGACATCGTGCACCTCCTTGGCAAGGATGGCAAGCTCAACACTGCTGAATGGCAGTGCTGCCTCAAAAATAACCTGTCTCTTCTGTGGCAAGGCTGGCCACTCTGCCAAGGACTGCCCAAAGTCCACCTCCCATGCCGCAAAAGCTCATGCTGCTGCGGCCACTGCTCCTCCTACTCCACCCATGGAGAAGGAAGAGCCAAAAAATTAGTCCACTCCTCCAGGGAGCCCACATGGCCTGGAGGAAGTGTTGACCCCAACCATGTGCCCGCCATCCGACTCAACGCGTCCACTCTTTCTGACCCCAACTTGCTTATGCCCTTCGTCTCCCTTCTGGACCTTCTGTTAGATAATGTCTCCACATTAGTCAATTCTGGCTCTTCTCATTGTTTCATAGACCCATCCTTAGTTAAAAAATATTCTGTACCTACAAAGCCTGTTGCTCCGCCCATTCCACTTCACCTGTTTGATGGTAGCACAAATGCTGTAATCTTGCAGGAAGTAGATCTTTCTGTCTGTTTCTCTTCTGGCAATGTCACCTCCGTTCCCTTTTATGTAACTCTGTTGGATTCCTCATGCTTGCTGGTATTAGGACACAACTGGCTCACCTGCTACAATCTGTTGATTGATTGGGTACTGGGCTGTATCTCATTCTGACCACCATCTCAGGGAATGCCTACACCCCTGGTGCCTCCGTCACCATCGACCGCTACTCCAGCACCGACACCGACACCCTCCACTCTGTCTCTGGACACTCCGCTGCCTTCGCCAAAGGCCTCTGACTTGCTGTCTCCTCCACACATCTCCCTCATTGGGGCCACCACCTACCTCCACGCTTGCGCTCTCCCCGGCTCCATGCAGTTCAGTCTGCACTTGCACCCCAATGATGTCTTGCTCCATGCATCCTCAGCTTCGCCTTCTCCTCCCAACCTTTCTTCAGTCCCCTCCAAATACCATGAGTTCACCAACGTCTTTAGCAAAGTGAAAGCGACCAAGCTGCCTCCACACCGCAGCTTCAACCTGAAGATCGACATCGAGGAGGGGGCCTCTCCACCCATCAGCACAATCTGCTCCCTCTCCCCACCTGAGCTCGAGGCTCTCTGCACCTTCATTGACGAGCACCTCAGCTATGGCTTCATCAAGCAGTCCACTTCTGCCCACAGTGCACCTGTCCTCTTCATCAAAAAGAAGGATGGCACCCTCTGCCTTTGTGTTGATTACCGAGGCCTCAACAAGATCACAAAAAAGGATCGCTATCCACTCCCGCTCATCTCCGATCTTCTAGATTCACTGAGCTGCACCAAAGTCTACAGTAAGATCAACCTCCACCATGCCTACCACCTCGTCCACATCACCAATGGTGATGAATGGAAGACTGCCTTCCACACCTGCTATGGCTCCTACAAGTGGAGGGTGATGCCCTTCGGTCTTACTAATGTGCCAGCCACCTTCCAGCGGTTCATCAATAGCATCTTCGCAAACATGCTCAATGTCTGCATCGTGGTCTACCTCGACAACATTCTTATTTATTCTCACAACCTGGAGTCACACCAAAAACATGTAAAAGAGGTACTCTGACGACTCTGCCATCACGGCCTATATGCCAAACCTGAAAAGTGTGAGTTCCACAGGGACTCTGTCGAGTACCTTGGCTACATCCTCTCCCTGTCTGGACTGACAATGTCCACTGACAAGGTTCAGTCCATCTGTGATTGGCCTGAACCCCACAAGGTCAGGGATATTCAGTCATTTCTTGGGTTCACAAACTTCTATCGTTGGTTCATCTGAAACTACTCCGAAATAGTCGTTCCACTCACCCGCCTCACCCAAAAAAACACTCCCTGGAACTTTTCCAAGGAGTGCTGCTCTGCCTTCCTCCACCTCAAAGATGCCTTCACCTCCACTCCTGTCCTCACTCACTGGGTTCCCGATGCGCCAATCACTGTCGAGACTGACGCCTCCAACTATGTCATCACTGGCATCCTCTCCATCACCTGCCCTGACGGTGAGCTCTGCCCAGTTGCATTTTACTCCTGCACCCTCACCACTCCGGAACTCAACTATGACACCCATGACAAGGAACTGTTGGCCATCTATGAGGCCTTCCACCACTGGTGACACTACCTCGAGGGCTCTGCTGCCCCTGTTGACATGGTCACCAACCACAAAAATCTCAAGTATTTCTCCACATCTAAGGTTCTAACCTGTCAACAGGCTCGCTGGTCCAAGTACCTCTCTCAGTTCAACCTCACCATCCATTTCTGGCCTGGCCGCTTGGGGGCCAAACCCGATGCGCTCACCCGCTGGTGGGACATCTACCCAAAAGGGGGGGATAGGGACTACGTGCAAGTAAACCCGCACAACCTTTGTCCTATGTTCACCCAAGAACAGTTTGCATCATCCCTCCGTACCACCCACCTCATGGCCCCCATCCTATGAGCCACTATGGTCTTCGATGTTGAGAAGCTTCGCTCCGACATCATCTCTGCCCTACCTGCCGATCCAGCATCAGCCACTCACCTGCCATCTCTGTCCACTCCGAGATGGTCCATCGACCCCGACGGTCTCCTCTGCCTTGATGGTCGCATCTTCATCCCCAACATCAATGACCTTCACCTCCGAGTACTTCAGTTTAAGCACGACCACCCCCTTGTCGGCCACTTTGGGCAGAACTGCACCCTCAAGCTCATCCGCTGCGACTATGTATGGCCCAACCTCCGCACTGATGTCAAGAAGTACATCAGTTCTTGCACCACCTGTGGTCGCAGCAAGGCTCAGCATCACCACCCGTATGGCCTTCTGAAGCAACTCCCCATCCCTGAAAGGCCATGGAACTCCATCTCGATGGACTTCATTGAACATCTTCCCACCTCCGATGGCTACTCTGCCATCCTCATCGTCATGGACCGACTGTCCAAACAAGCGGTGTTCATCCCGACACATGACTCCATCACCTCCACCGACCTCACTAAGCTCTTCCTCACCCATGTCTTCTCCAAACACGGAGTACCTGCCCATGTCACCTCCGATCGAGGCCCCAAGTTTGTGTCACACTTCTTCCACTCCCTCGGTAAGGCCTTAGATATGCACCTCCACTTCACCTCGGGTTACCACCCTGAGGGCGATGGCCAAACCAAGCACATGAACCAGACACTCGAGCAGTACCTCCCCATCTACTGCAACTACCAGCAAGACAACTGGGCTGAACTACTCCCGCTGGCCAAGTTCACATTTAACAATGCACCTAGTGCAACCACTGGAGTCTCGCCCTTCTTCGCTAATAAGGGCTACCACCCCAACCTGTTGGTCACCGCTGACCAGGACTTCACCTCTGCAAAGGCCCGAGACTACGTTACAGACCTCTCTGCCCTCCATGACTTCCTCCACTCTGAAATGGCCGCAGCACAGCAGCGCTACCAGGGCCCTGCCAACGCCAAGCGCCTACCTCTGCCCAAATTCAATGTCAGTGACCAAGCCTTTGTCAAGGCCAAGTACTTCCACTCTACTCGGCCATCCATTAAACTTGCCGAAAAGTACTTGGGTCCCTTCGACATCATTGCCCAACGCGGTATGCATTCGGTCACCTTAAAACTCCCTGACAGCATGCGTTTGGTACACCCAGTGTTCCACATATCACAGTTAGAACCTGCCTCGGTCAATCCTTTCCCTCACCAACACCAACTGCCACCTCTGCCAGTTGACATCAACAGCGAACTGGAGTATGAAATATCGGAAATACTCGACTCGAAGATAGACCACCACTGCCAATGTTGGCTAAGCTACTATGTCCACTGGGCTGGGTATGAAGGTACCAACGAAGAAACTTTGTGGCTGTTAGCCACTGAACTGGAAAATGCCACCGAACTCATCGCCACCTTCCATGACTGATACCCACACAAGCCAGGCCCATATACACCCTCGACATGACCCCCCGACAGCACTGACTCCTTCCACTACATCTCCGATCACTTTCTGACCTGTCCAAACTTTCTCCAGTACTCCTCCAAGTCCCTTCCAGTACTTATGTTTCACTTTTTTCCAAAATGAACAAGTCTAAGTTTTTAGTTACTGTACACTATTTACAAGGACAAGACACAACAAAAAAAAAAAAAAAAAGTTTTCTCTACTACACCCTACTCTTGCATATCCTCTTCACCCTCCGCATCCCTGATACCCTCACTCCCACTCTCCTCGGGCTCTTCCACTACTTCCAACTCACTCCACTCGATGCCCGACTGACTCCCCCCAGCACCCGTCTCAACTCCACTTGCGACCGCCCCAACCCGACTTACTGGGGGCCACAGCAGGGGTGCTGTCATGTGCCTCATGTAGGCCTGCACAGTGGGAGCTTGTAGCTCCATTGCCGCCACCATCCACTCCATCACTGCCACCTGTCTCCCTTGAACCACAAGCATCTGCTCATCATACAACCTCTCCGGTATGCCCTGACCCGACCCACCTGACTCTGATGCTTCTCCAATCAGGCACGAATGGGCTGCCTTGATTTGAGGTACCACTGGCGCTGGTACCTCCTCTATTTCATTGTCATTGTCATCATCTTCATCGCCAGTCCAACCCTTCTTCCTCCCGCTACCCTGTGAACCCCCTGTCCTGGCCTGCTTCCTTGACCCACCTGCCACCCCCTTGCTGTCCTCCATTGTGGCCCAGCTACACTTCTTTTTCCTCTTCCTGCATGGGCTGCATGACTGGCCACTGGCCATTGCCCGACACTCACCTGCCTCACCTCACTGTTGGCATCCATTACATGGTGGCCTGGTCACGATCGCGGGGGGTGCCACCATCGTCCTGATCTGGGCCCCAGTTGTTGAACTGAACACTGGGGTGAGCTGGGGCCTTTGAGGGTCATCAGTCTGTGGGTCTTCTGGAGCAAGGACCACTTACCTGCCTGTGGACAAGACCCAACTCTGGGCCCGCAGTTCACCCACTCTACCCCTGTCCTTCGCAACGCTTTGTCGCACAGCCTCTGCCTCCACTGCTGCCGCTCGCTGTGCTGCCTCTATCACCTCCTGTCTCTCTCAATCTGTGCACTCTTCATGCTCCTGCCTCTCATGCTCCTCCCGCTCTTGTCTTTCTCTCTCCAGGCAGGCCTCTTCAGCCTTTTGGCAATGGGCCTCGGCCCATTTCCCCTTTCTCAGCGCCTCCTGCTTACCCTTTTCGGCCTCCTTGGCCTGTTCGGTCCCCTCCAAGTTGCTCATGTGGACCTCAAGGTCTGTGTCAGGGACTTGAGCCCAGTCCCAGGCTGGTGCGTCAGTGGGTTGTCGGCTCGAACTCTGTTGTTGAGACATGAAAAAAAAAAGGGGGCTAAGGAAAGGATGGGAAAAGAGGTTTTAATGGTCGAGATGTGCCTTATATGTGGACCATTCAGTCTCCAATACAACCCCGTTGCAGCAATCAGCCCTGCCTCGTGGCCTGCAGCCGATTACAAAATCAGGCCTCATGTCACTCTGGCCACACCACCCTATGGCCTTCAGGGGTTCAGGCCTTAAGGGGGGGATACTGTCATGCCTGTGCCTCTATCCTGGCCCATCCTCCATTGTCAGTGGTTCTTCCCCGCTCTGCTCTGCCCCTATCCGCTTGCTGTAGCACTCATATGGTGCATCCCCGCCCCATCCTCTGTCGGACCCTGTCAGCCTCTGTTGGTACTACCATGTGACTGTCCTCTCTCAGTCAGGTGACGTCCTCCCTTGACTTAGGGGGCACTTTCCTTTTGGGTCAACAGTCCAGTCTAGGTACAGTGCAGGGTTGCTTCCATTTTAGGCTTTTGGCCTATCGTCTGATTGGTTATCGGTGGGCACTCCGAAGACACTCCATTCCACACTATTCCTTTTAGATACTTTTTCTTTGTCCCATCCCTTGCCTCCATCTTCTGTACTCATACCCTGACTGAAGTTTTCTGACATTTCTGCCCCTTGAAATTTTATTGTACTCCATATGTTAGTTCTGTCATTCTGATACTGCACTGCCTCGATGGCACAACCACTGTATATAAGCCCACCGCACTCAGCAGTGTCTCTTCAGTACGAATATCAACTTAGTTCCCTCCTCTGCGGTCTTCAACTGGCCTCCTCCTCCATTGTTGGCTTACTACTGGCTCCTTTCTATCTCTAAAATCTGAGGGCTGGGCTCGTACAAGGGGGCAGTGCATGAGCTGAACCCGATGCCCTCTCCCGAACCTCTGTTGTGACTGTCGGCCACCCTTCGGCCATCGTTGCCCTTCTTCAGTATGCACTGGCCAGCCATCGGTCAACATCGGCCAACCTCCAGACACATCCCCCAGCCTCTGTGAGCATCGGAGATCATCGGAGTAGGACCGAACTTGACAGGCATCACCTGACCATGAGGCACTGGTCACGTGGTACCACCAACAGAGACCGACAGGGTCCGACAGAAAATGGGGTGGGAACGCACTGTACGGGCGCTAGAGCAAATGGACAGGTGCAGAGCGGAGAGGGGCCAGTGGTACAGGACAGAGGCATGGGCATGACAATTGGTGGAAATCCACATCAAGCAATGTAAGTTGACATTTGCCTGGGATGTACACTCAAACAACCTGATGTATGAACCTCAGCAATGCATACACAGCTCACTCCATCACTGCCCCAGGAAAAGTGATCTCACATGCCTTCTCATCATGACAAATTACTGAACCTACCTTCCCAAGAGCCTCTGCACAATGAAGGTAAGTCACTAGCAATATCCCCTTTACATCCCACATAATCAGGCTCCTTTAGAGATGCAATTCCAACAGCCCTCACATCAGGTCCAAGAGGATCAGCAGTCCAGCAGAACCTCAAGCAAGCATCATGCTATCTGACTACCAAGTGAGCCACACCAGGAGCCTCCTCAGCCTGAAGGTGAATCATCTGTTTTGAATACATTTCCCACTCAATATACACTCTTTGGCAGTGCAATTGCAATTCCCTCAACTACATATCTGTGTTGGCCAATCAGCTACCAGCAATCCAATACCAGGTGTGTCACACCCTGAACACCACTCTGGTGAATGTAAGTCATCACATGTGTCAGAATATATACAGTCTAATGGTCCCACCAGTGGTGGAGCTACAGCATGGACAAGAACATACCCAGGATGCTCAAGCATGCAGTGTATCATTAGCAGGTGCCCATAGCACAAAATGTAAGTCATGAACACTTCCTAATAGTCACTGACTCCACCTCTGCATCATAGCAATGGGGGATGCGACTGCTCTACATGAAACAGGCATGGAACTGTAACAAGATGAATTTTCTAAGTACTAACCACTTTATTCCACAGCATGTGAATCTCCACAAGAATGGCCTGAAGTCATGGTCTTGCTGCCCATGGCTGGGGCCACAGAGAGTGGAGGGGGTGTCAGAACCATACATCACAACCTGCCCCCATGTATGTTGTCACTCTGACAATGACATTGTCATACTAACTCTACTGTAGATCTACCCATACAGCATCCTCACCTTCAGTCTAGGCAACCAAGGCCATGTCCAGTGTGGGGAGTAGGGCAAAATGATGACCTGGACGTGGTGTTCAACTTACACTGAAGGATATACCCTGGCACATCCAAAGCTGAGTCCACAATCCTGAGTTCTGCAGCTTCTGCAAGACTATTAGCTGTCGAGGAAGGCTACATTGGCATTTCACCTGGGGAAAGAGGGATGGAGCCAGAGCCCCCAGCTGGTGAATCACCAGGAGAGCTACAGTGAGTGAAAAAACCCTTGCAATGTTTGGCCATTTTGTACTAAGTCCAGTGCAGTGCCATAAGGCATGGGAATCCAGCTTAGCCTTGGTGGGATGGGTAGTAGCATGGACTTTTGACTACCAAATGATCCCAGGATCATGTGATTTGGTCCTGTGGTCATGGAGATATGACAATTATAAAACAGGTACATCATTGCAAGGGTTTATTCACTTTTGGCCTGGCAGTAGAATCTCAGTCAAATGAAGGGATAATTGTGGCTGTTTGGGCCTACAAACAAATATAAACATATAAACATTATGTCTGAGTTTGAATAAGTTTACACACTTCTTTATTCCCAACCTCTACCACCATGAGATCTATCTCCCCCACCCAAAGGTATACTGTCCTGACTATGCTTGATTCTGGTCATTCTGCTTCTTCTATTGCCTCCAGTACTGGCCTGTGTCTCTCTACCATCTCTAGGCTTTGTTCCAAGGAGTGTTCCAACCTTCAAATATCCACTGGAGGTCATCCTTCCAAGCTTTCCCCTGCTAATGTCCACCATGCCATTCACCTTATCTCAACTCAGAAGGCAGAAAATGCTCTCCAGGTGACCAAAACTCTCTCCAACATTATCAACCAACCCCTCCACCCAAATACTGTCTGCCAGTGCCTGAAAAAGACTGGTATGAAGGCAGTGGTAAAGCAAAAATGACCTATCCTCTCTGCCAAGCATTGCAAGGCAAGGTTAGACTTTGCCTATGCTCACAAAGATTGGACTTTGGAGGACTGGAAGAGGGTGGTATGGTCTGATGAGACTAGAATAAATTGCCTGGGGTCAGGTGGGCACAAGTGGGTATGGAAAAAGTCAGGGGAGAAGCTTAGTGATAGGCTAGTAGAGGGGACACTGAAGTTTGGAGGAGGTTCCCTCATGATGTGGGGGTGCATGACTTGGGAGGGTGTTGGATATGCCACCAAGATTGATGGTAGGATGGATGGGGACCTATACCTTCAAATTTGAAGGATGAACTTCAATTCCCTTGAGTATTATGGTCTCCATCCTCCTGACACCATCTTCCAGCAGGACAATGACCCCAAGCACACCCACAAGCAGGTCAAGGAATGGCTAGAGGAGCAGGATTTCAGGACTATGGTATGGCCTGCACAGTCCCCAGACCCTAACCCCATAGAACATGCCTAGGGTTACCTCAAGAGGAGGCTTGCAGAGTATGAACACCCCCCAAGGGAATACTTGAGTTGTAGGAGAGGACTCAGGTGGAGTGGAACAATATACCAGCTGAGGTGTGTCAGAAGTTGATTGAAAGCATGCCTAGGAGGGTTGAGGCAGTGCTTAAAGCAAAAGGAGGCTATACCAAGTACTGATATCTCCTAAATACCCCTCACTTTTCAAAAGTGAATAAACCCTTGCAATGATGTACCTGTTTTATAATTGTCATATCCCAACAACTGCTGCACTGCATCACATGAGCCTGTAACCCTTTTGTAGCCAAGAGTCCATGCTACCACCCATCTCACCAAGGCTAAGCAGGATTCCCACACCACATGGCACTACACTGGACATAGTACAAAACAGCCAAACATTGCAAGGGTTTTTTCACTCACTGTATACCTAGGTCAACCACACCTGCCTCTGCCTCACCGTCAGCATGACCCACAAATGAATAGAGATCATCAGCTCCAGGTAAATGTGAGTGCTGACAGGATGTACAGCAGGGATGATCAGTTCAGCTATGACAGAATTCCCTACCACCCAAGTATGAATCCCAGGTGGTATGACCCTTCACACAGAGGCTCTGAGGTGCGCTATGGCCCTTATCACCTGCAGTTCATCCTTCCACCTCCATTTGCTGTGCATTGCTACCCAGCCCATGGCTATGCTAATGATCCAACAATTCATTGGCCACCCAGCACAAAGGGATTCAGGCACCATACCAATGTCAGTGGTAGCTGTGAGCTGCCTGTGAGGGCATATTGACAGACCCAGGTTTACAACTCGCTGTCCAATGCTAGTGCACTCCTGGGCACTCAAGGTGGACTCAAACATTCTGCAGGAACCTGCCAAGATGCTGTATTGGATTCAACTGACCCACCAGCTGGCAGTGATATTGCATCTACCGGAGACATGTGAAAAGGTACATATCAGTTTGTCTCCATCTTTCCCTATGTTAATCTGAAGCCCAAGGATAGTTTAGGCACTGGGGGTTATGTATGTTTGTGTCTACATTCATGTCTCAAAATACCAAGGCCATGTATGAGCTGTGTGCATGTCTCCATTTTTCATCTTTATTGATACACAAATCCTGCTTCAACAGCAGCTTCTGGATTTCCACCACCAGATGGCTTCATGGCTATGGAAACTAGTTCCATCACATAGAGGAAAAGATACATATTTGTGAAATGTCATACTACAATGACAATATAATAGTCCTCAGAGCCTCTTCTGAAACATAGTATACTTGTCAGAGCCTCTCATGTAACATGGGAAATGCTACAAAGACAGAGGAATCATCATGGTGGGTAGCCTCAGAATAGGCTCTGACATACCTCAAATGGCAGGTTAGAGCAATCCTGGCAAGACTTACATCAGTCAAGAGCCTCAGGGCAATGACCAGGTGTAATCAAAAATATCCTCCAGGAGGGTCATCACAGATGGTCAAAAAATGCCCTGTCCATTGGTGGGGAAGACACTGAGGGAGGATATCTTTTAGACACATTTCACCTTACAATGAAACTCTACCTGAAGACCGTGGGAAGCTCAAAAAACTGCTGCCAAGGGTGGTGAATGCCCCATGTTGCCAGTTGCCAAAAAACATACACAAAGAAAGAAAATCGACTTTTCCACAGAACTTCCAGTTCCCGAACTGACTCTTATGAAAAAGTCTATTGTAGATTCAAAGAGAAAGTATTTCTTTGACCGCCTGCGAGCCATTGAGAAATCGTACCTCGCTCAAAGTTTCAGTATAAGGTCTGCGTTGAAGATATCGACATGGATGGAGGAAAAGGCTGAAGTTGCAGTAAGCGCCGACTTGCTGTAAACGCGTTGCAGGCCCAGTGAAAACTGCGACTGGATATGAGTTTGTGGTCAAGTTCATAACAGCATCTATGTGTTTTGTAGGTTCACTGGCATGTTCGCAACGAACTTCCTGTAATTTACAACCATCTCCACACTGATCATCTTGAGGCCCCACAAGTCTGCAAAAGCTCTACACTCATCCCGCCGTGCCATAGTTCCTTTCACATCATCGTTTACCAACTCACACAAAACCCCTCCAGCAGGATGCCCAGTCAGCATGCATAGGTCGACACTACATTCCGTGTGACCCCTGCGTATGAAGACACCTCCATCACATGCACGTAATGGAACCATATGACCTGGTCGTTGGAAGTCACTGGCGGTAGCCCGTTTGTCGACCAGTTTTCGTGCTGTCAATGAACGGTCACTGGCAGATATGCCGGTGGTTGTACCTGTGAAACGTCACACCCAAGGTGACTCGAACGCAGAGTGAATAACGAACCATGCTTATAATCCACCGTAAGGGCATAGGCTGTCCTATACCGTTCATTATTGTTTGTGACCATCATCGGAATCTCCAGCTCATCGAGGCGCTGTTGGGGAAGAGCGATACAAACAAACCCACTTGGAGACACGTCAGGGAGACTGGTTCATTCGTTCTAAATTCCGTACCTTGTATGCTTTATGATCCATGCCATCGCTTCCGTGGTACACATACTCGCAGACATGATGATGTCGCCCTCGTTTTCTCTATCTTCGTCGTCCATGACAATGATGGGTTCGCCCCGAGCAAAGGCTGCCAAGGCGTCCTCTACAGAGTCGAACTCGAAAGAAGCCCGGGTAGTCTGGTTCTTCGCTCGACTGGGATACCAGGGATGCGAGATATTGGATCCGTTTGTGTGTGCCATAAGTTAGTAGATAAACGAGTAGGGATGCGAGATTGCTCGACCCCGGTCCGCCGGGAAAAAAAGATCAATAAGCAGTTCGGCTGTTTGCGGAACCACGAGAGCCGACACAAAATTTTGGCTGAGTTTCTGTTTGCCACTCAACGTCTTACCACCAACTCAAACCGTCCTTCGACGCTCGTTTACCCAGAGCACTCGTCATGTCGCACCTGGCGCCTGTACCCCACGACACTGCGTACTACGCCAAATGCATGCTCGGTGGTGTCCTTGCGTGTGGCCTCACCCACGCTGGTATTACACCTCTCGATGTCGCCAAGTGCAACATGCAGGTCAGTAGGCTTATTTGACGCCTTCCGTGCAGGCGTTCTGATTGTTTTCGTTTATAGGTAAACCCTGCAAAATACACTGGCCTAACGTCTGGCCTTGCCACACTGATACGTGAGGAAGGACAGACGGGTATTTGGAAAGGGTTCGGGCCTACGCTCGTCGGCTACTCTCTCCAGGGCATGTTCAAGTACGGTCTCTATGAGGTGTTCAAGGACTTGTACTCTGACCTGGCTGGCGAGGAGAACGCCAAAAAGTACAAGCCTGCCATCTGGCTCGCTGGATCCGCGTCGGCGGAGGTCTTCGCTGACATCGCACTCTGTCCTTTGGAGATGACCAAGGTCAAGATTCAGACGAGCCCCAGCGGGACGTTCCCCACTAGCTTCGGTGCTGCCCTCGCTGAAATGAGGAAAAATAAGGTCGACACCCGCTATCCTTTTGGCTCCCTTGTACCACTCTGGTCACGTCAGGTGGGTGTGGCTAGTGTTCGTTGGTGACGACCCGTCCTTGACGCATCCGTTGCAGATCCCATACACGATGGCCAAGTTTTTCTTCTTCGAGAAGATCGTACAGCTATTCTATACTCACGTCTTCACGGAGGCCAAAGAAACCTACTCCAAGTCGACTCAGCTTGGCGTCACTTTCGCCTCTGGCTACCTTGCTGGTGTTGTTTGTGCAATCGTGTCGCACCCCGCTGATTCCATTGTCTCTCTGATGGGTAAGCCTGCTCACAAAGGCAAGAGCGTTGGTCAGATTGCATCGGAAACTGGTATTGTCGCACTCGCTACCAAGGGTCTGGGTACTCGTGTTATTATGATCGGCACGCTGACGGGTGAGTACCTATACCAAGCCGGTTGAACGTGTAGCTGATGCGTGAGTAGGCTTCCAATGGTGGATCTATGATACCTTCAAGTCATCCATGGGACTTGGAACCACATGGTGGAAAGTAGATTTTCAGTACATGTGTTTTAGACTTCGCTAGACTAGTTAGTTATATTTCCGTGATTACCCGTGATTATAGAGTGAGTCGGAAGACTCCGAGCCGAGGGAGGCTTGTTACATATACCCCACAGTGCACTATAATCAATCGATGACATCGACGATGGCGGCGGCGACAGCAGCGTCGAGGACGTCTCAGGGCCAGAGACGACTGTCGGCTCGTCGAGGGTCAGGTGAGTGCACCCGATCCACTTGGCAAACACGCCAACGTCAACGACGATCCGAGTCGATCGACGTGCTCGAAGCTGACCATCGTGCGTGTCGTCAACCCAGCTCCAACGCTTTCCGGCGCATCCGAGCCACCATCGTCTCCTGGTCTTCACCACCGTCGCTCATCTCGTCGCCACGGAAGCTCATCCTCGCAGTCGGGAAACGATAGCAGACTCAGCTTTGCAATTTCGTCATTTGCACCGAGCTCGCCCACTACTCAGGCCAACCCGCCGAGCCCTTCTTTCACTTCTCAAAACCATCCTACTCGAACTGGCTCTAGCCCTTCCTCGTCTCCGCGTCTCAGGCCCAGCTCGCCGTCTGGTTTCACTCGTCGCACTCTACTTCCAGCTCACCGGCTTACTCGCGGCCAAACTTGTCCCCTGAACAGTTAGTGGAACTTGCTCGCCAGTCTCATAATCCTAGATTCGTTCCACAACTATCAAATCCAGCCGCTTCCCCCACGTCGTCGACGCCTAGTGCTGCCTTCTCCAACGTTCACACCCCTCCCACCTGATGTCTATCTTCCTTTTATCGACAGGCCGTCAGAAGTAACTGCCTTATTGTCTACTCCACCGACTGCAAAACTCTTTTCTCTCCTCGCTCAGACCTTCCCCCAGAGAGGTTCCGAGGGCCACGATGAGGATGTTTTCACCGTCAATCCTTCGTCATGGAGCTTCGAATCGTTGAGGCTCTGGCTTGCTACCGTTGACCGCGTTGCAGCAAACGACGCTCTTTGGGTTCGCAACGCTCGGAAGTGCATCTTAGCGCACTCTGAGCTCATATGGGAGCGTCTCAAGGGTGCCCTTGGTGTTCCTCCGGAGCTAGAATTAGAGGAAGACGAGCATAACCAACTGTGCGAAGACACTACGTCTGATGCCTTCCTTTCCCGTTCGGAAATAGAATCTGCCAAGAATGAAATCGACGTACCTGGCCCTTCGGCTTCACCACGTACATGCTTTCAATCAGAGAATGTAATCATCGAACCCATCATCGCCACTCCATCTTCCAATTCTTTTGTTCTATCAACCCCATCGAACCCACCACCCCTGAGTCTCGGCGCTTCGTTGGCACAGTCCACATCCACGACTCAGGGCGACGGTTTACAGGACATCGGAGAAGAAGGAGAGGAAGAAGATAACGATAGTACCCCGCAGGATGGCTCTAAAACTGTGGAGCCCGAGGCTCAGATACATGGACTCAGCATTTCGACCGATCCTGTACCCTCTTCACCTACACGTGTGTCGTTTGGACTGCCCCTCCCTTCGAGCCCTACTATTGGCTCACCTGTTGCGGACAGGAATATCGCAGAATCGGAACTTCCTACCTCGCCCCTCCGCTGTCGGTCCAGAACAGATTCGCGTGGCTCGGTTTCGAATTACATGAGACCCACTTCACGGTATGTACCCTCCACCTGCTAGTGGTTGGCACTATAACCGTGATAATTTAGGTCATCAGCACGCCGCGACGCTGCTTATCATTCGAGCACTTCCGACTTCGGAGATTGTGACAGCGAACGTGCGTATGACCCTGTTGGCGATCGTGTGCCAGGCAACCCTCTCTTCCCGAGCAACTTTGCTCGACTCGCATTGGGTCCAACCTTACGTGCCAAGTATGTTCCACCTCCTTGTCATGGGGAGAAAAAAACGCCTAATCGAGTCTTTCATTGTAGCAATCCATCGTTACGATCCTCGCATCCTGCCACGACCTGTCCTCGCTTCGCACGTTGGACACCAGGCGGTCGCCCTCCTAGTTGGATCGAGGGCTGGGACTCCGTCAAACACGAATATGCTGCAACCGTTGCCAGCGGCAGCAGCATCGGTGTTGGTGACGGTGAATAAAGTGTGACTGATGAAAAGACTGGCTCTGTTTTGCATCACAAAAACTATACACGCTTTCGACATACCCATTTGTAAGATAAGAGTATTTCCACTGTTGTTGTTTGTAGTATTCTCTGCACCTGACTACCAACTCCAACGTTGCCTTCAATGCTAGCATCAAAGGTGGTTGAAATATCCACTGGCAGTGACCGCGACACCGGCTTCATATTCGAGCCCTGAATGCCTCACCTTTCACCTTAGAAACCCTCTGCGCTGCCCCCGTAACGTTTTGGAAGTTCGTGTTCATCGATGATTGGTAACAGTGCCGCTCCAATAGTCCGTGGTCCAGAACCAACGACCGCCATCTTGTCTAGTGTGGCCGACGAAATTAACGGTTTAAACAACCAGAATATCCACGTCATGAAAGATGGTACGTTAACGAAGAATTTCCGGGCCTGGGGATGTCAGGAAACTGCCAACGCAAGAAGAGAAATATCACCTACCAAGAGCTCAGGATAGTGGCCTTGGAAGATACTCGTGGCTTCCGAGGCGGCTCGCTTCGACTTCTCGGTGCGATCGAATAAGCCAACACCCTCGTAATCTGTACATATGGTATTTTAGCGGTGCCAGACAAACATGATGATTTCGTACCATGTATCTGAACCGTCTGATCCACAGTCTCAAAGTCCAACAATGCAATGCTCTGCTCCATGAAAGCAACGCGCCAGCTGAGAGGCAACGGGAGTCAGTGGTCCAGTCGGTACGTCGAAAGAACGTACCGCAAAAACCTCTGCACATCGTTGAACGCGCCTGTATCCTTGGTCGCGCCGTAAAGATTGTATCTACCCTCGCCTATTTAAGGAACAGCCGGTTATCAGATAAAGGGAACATACACAACGGGGCGCCCCTGCTTGTCTTTGCCGTATATCTTGCCAAGTCCGCCGAAAATTTCCTCCGGGTATTGTTCCTTCATTGCACCTTCGACGTCGAATGATTGCCTCCAACGTAGGGTAGAGATGAACATAGCTTTTGCTTCGTCCACATTCAGGTTCCTTTTGTCAAAGTTGATTCAATTGCACAAAGGAAAGATGTGACATTCAAGGAAAGGGACTACCTTGCCCGTAGGAATTTCATGAGAACGACGCTTACTCTCGCGTCCTCAGCCGGCTTGGTCGGATTGATGGTGACGCCCCACATAACGTACGGAGTAGACGACGCGTCAGGTTTGTCTGGAAAAGCTTCTGCAAAAGTCGCAGGTAACATGGCCTAATGGTCGACAGCACAGTCCGTTAGCTCCTTCCTTCGACAATAGGACTCATTTCAGCACCCTGAACTGTCTCAGTGCATTCCATTCTGCAGTTGTGAACTTCTTCGTAAGTGCATTCTGTGGTTCGTCGTCGTCGGTCCGAGTCTCTGGCGTCGCCTTTGCAACAGGTTCTGCTGGCCTGTCAGCGACTGCTGTTCCCGGAGTCGGCGAAACTTCTAGTTCCTTCCTCACGGTGCCCAGAAGCGCCAGCGGATGAACACCTATCTTCCTCGGAAACTGCGGGAGCAACCACTGGCCCACTATCGGACACTACTCGCCAGGTGTCAGAGTACTGAAAAGGAGTGTAACAGACTCGAGGGTTTACCTGAGGAAAGCTGGTCGTCAGGCCCTCCACTCATAACGTTGCTTTGCTGAGTTAGATACGAACTGCGCAATACCAGAACGACAGTCCGTGATTAAGATCTACTGGGAGACCGGGTATCTACATCACCGTCTGTCACATACTACATATGTATGTTAGGAGCTATGTGGCAAGTCTATGTGGGGCCAGTAAAAGGAGATTACGTTGAAGAAATACATATTCTATGCAAGAACTTGTTCCACCCGCATGGAGGAATATGGGAGATTGGTCAGGTGGGAGGGCGGGTTACTATGGCCAAATGTCTCGAGTTGAACTGAGGGTGAGTCTACTGAAAGTGGGGGAGATGGATATGGTTCCGTAGGAGAGATACCCGCGGTGCCACGCTTCGAAAAGGCGGGAAAAAATCAGGCGAGGATAGGTCGATACGAAGTGCTCGGGGTTGTGAATAGCCCTCCTGTGGAACTCCACTAGTGTACTGAGCTCTGGCGAGGCCGGTTGCAACAGTAGAAGAATTCGTCTCTACCTCTGGCAACCTTGGAGATGATGATACGCTTCGGTTCAGCAACTTCTCATCTGCACGAGTTGACGGCAACACCATGTTTCGCATAGCTTCGACTCTCCTCATGGTCTTCTCTCCTTTCTCCACGTCGCCCTTGGATGCATTGTACATCCACAGTCCAACAAAAGTCAGAGCAATGCCAAAACCTTGTATCGGATGGATACTTTGGCTGAACCAAACGATAGCCATACATATGACCCATACTCGCTTGATCAGTGAGGCGATAGAGTATGTAACAGGGGAGGTAGAAGATAAGATCACAAACGCTATGATATTCTGTGCAAAGTTCACCGAGCCATTCATGATGAAATGACAGACGAGTGTGAACGACAGTGCGTGAGGTTGAGAGTCATAGTGTGTGCCGAGAAGGCGTGGGAGGTCGGTGAAGATCCATATGGGTACCATCAAGATGAATGCCGCACTCGACGAGTAGAACAACAAGTTCAGTTTGTCGAGCTTGTTAGAAGTCGTTTGAGCTCCCGATGGCATGACCTTTTTGAAAAATATATTCTGGCTGACGAACACGAGAGCGGATCCAAAGGCACAAAACAGACCAGTAGGGCTGGAGGCGGAGACGTCGAAGGTGAATGCCAGCATGACACCAATCGTGAGCGGGAGGAGAGAGATGTAGGTCTTTAAAGAGTACTTGACTCCGAAGAGTATGGCGTACGCTCCAACTGTGAAGAGAGGTGACAGCGCCTATGTCTCTCTTAGACCAAACTCTGCGAGTCAGTGTGTTGGATGGGCACCCACCTTGATGGTATGGACGGTGCTGACAGGTATCCTGGAGATTGCCATACTAGAGAACATGTGACCACCGACCTGGAACGCGCCCATTGGTAGGGTAGTCATCAGAATACTGCGAGTTGGGTACCGTAGTCGGGAGAACTGTATCAAGGGTGACATGAAGATGAGGCAGTAGGCGGCTACGAAGGCGAACTGGATGATGGTCAACGAAACAGGATAGCGAAACTGGATAAGGATAGCCTTTCCCGTGTTGGAAGAGAGGGCAGAGGTTGTATACCAGATGATGCACAGAAGAACAAAGCGAGCCGTCTCAAACGGTGTCGACTCTGTGCGGGCGGTGAGGGCTCCACGGGTGCGCCGGTTAAACGATGGCAGAAACTGGAAGTTCTGAGATGCGGTAGAGGAGCGACGTAGGACATATTTCTTTATGTTCGTGAGGAATGCGAGCGTGCTTGAACGCTGCCGCGGTTTGTCTGGGGGATCGTGTCGCCAAGTATCTCTGATATCCAAGTGCGAATAGTCGTATTCGCCAACTGGACGACCCGACAAGTCATCCTGCTGCATCCTTGGCTTGTCCTTGGCTTTTAGGCTACTTTCCGCCAGACGCCCACTTCTGTGGTGCTTGGTCACGTGAGTCAATGAAACGCTTGCCCTAAACACTGCTTCCGCGCACCGTCACCAAGCCATCCAAGCCATCGCCAGCAAGCCCGTCGACGACCTCGTTTCTCCCTCAAGACACCGATCATGGTCAGTCAGATATCCTTGTCCACGTCTTCTGTACACCTGGATTTCGATGAGAGAGGCACACACGTCACACATGGTACTCGAATGGCTGGATGCGGGGTGGTTACGTTGGATGGCGTGCCAATGCAACATGATGAGAGCTTGTCAAGGCTGGTAATCTCACACTTTTCGTTCTCTAGGCCCGTGGACCAAAAAAGCACTTGAAGCGCCTCGCAGCGCCATCGTCATGGATGCTCGACAAACTGAGCGGCACCTACGTGAGGACATCCGTCGAGTAACCAAGGCCCTAACACCCTGACGCCTTGCCATCGCTTTATCTAGGCTCCTCGCCCGTCTCCCGGTCCTCACAAACTCCGTGAATCCCTACCCCTTATCATTTTCCTTCGCAACAGGTTGAAGTATGCATTGACTGGACGCGAAGTCACCGCAATTGTCAACCAAAGATTGATCAAGGTGGACGGAAAAGTTCGCACTGATTCTACCTACCCCGCTGGCTTTATGGGTTAGTCGATTTCGCTTGGCCTCTTCCCCAATTAATTCGTGACCAGACACCATTTCCATCGAAAAAACCGGCGAGCACTTCCGCCTCCTGTACGATGTCAAAGGTCGTTTTACCATCCACCGCATTACTCCTGAGGAGGCGTCCTACAAACTCCTCAAAGTCCGCAGGGTTGCCTTGGGCGCAAAAGGGGTCCCTTACATTGTAACCCATGATGGTCGGACCATCCGCTATCCCGACCCAGCAATCAAGGTCAACGACACAGTCAAGTTCGACCTTGAGCAGGGAAAAATT
Organism: Pisolithus thermaeus; assembly: GCA_024663475.1. Lineage (NCBI taxonomy): Eukaryota > Fungi > Basidiomycota > Agaricomycetes > Boletales > Pisolithaceae > Pisolithus > Pisolithus thermaeus. The sequence continues at coordinate 169,512 of JANFAF010000127.1, read as the reverse complement.
ACTGACTTTGTGCCGTTCGAGACGGGTAACATTGTTATGATCACCGGTGGTCGTAACATGGGTCGTGCGGGCGTTATCACTCACCGCGAAAAGCACATCGGTGGCTTCGATATCGTTCACGTGAAGGATTCCCTTGAGCGGACATTTGCCACTCGGTATGTCTCTATACTGTCCTAATCCGTTTTCACATTAACCCCTGACCCACAGCATTTCCAATATCTTCGTCATCGGGGAGGGCACAAAACCATGGGTATCATTGCCCAGGGGCAAGGGCATTAAGCTCACCATTTCAGAAGAGAGAGATCTCCGGAGGAAGCGTGCCGCTGAGCAATAGATGCTGTGTACCCTACCGTTTCCTCACCTATGGGCGTATCTTCTCACTTATGCTACCATACCATGTGTATGCTCGACCACAACAAATTCGCTCAGTTGCATGGCAGATATGAATACATTATGATCATCTATCAGAGGAAGCATGCCCAACACGGCTGGGTCTAGCTTCACCAGTAGTCGTCCGTTCTGGGTTGGACCAAAACTTTCCCTCTTTTCTTTTCTGCTGCCCAGCATTCAATCCATTGTGCCATCTTCACTCTCGTTCTCTTGTTTTCGACGTTCACCGTGGGTATGATCTTGGCCCAATCGCAAGAAATTGCGAAACATGTTAGCTCGAGGAAGGAGCTGTGTTCCGAGTAGGAACTCCGAACAACTGCACGTCGTACGAAGACTTCTGCGACGGCTGCAGATCATTATATGTAAACATGCTGGCTTGAGAACGCGAAATGATTGTTTGGATTGCCAGACTGGAGTTGCTGCCCGCTGGTGGAATATACCTAGGCTTTCTGCTTAGAGGGGAGGTAAATGAAACAGATGTCGATGTACTTACGTCCATCCGGTCGGCCGAAAACCCACCACCCGCGAAAAAGTGCCTTTAAAACGTTGGACATAAGACTTGAGTTTATCCGAGGCGACTAGACCGAGAGGTAGGAGGTGAACTCCGCCCTCGAGGGGATCCGAAGTTATTAAGTCGTCCAGGTGTTGATCATTTTGACATCGAAGGATAGCCGCCTTACGTGGATCGCAATAGACTTTGGTCTGAAGAGCTTGTGCAACAGCTGGAGGTTGGGAAGTCCAGCAAACATCAACTTTGTTTCATGTGACTGCCTACCCTTGACAATGCGCTCCTTTCCAACAGAGTAAGTCCTGAAAAAACTCATGAGGTATTGCACTGCCATAAAGGTATGGCTCACCCAACAACAATCAGCGTTCTCGCTTGAGGTAACTTTGACTCAGTACTCTCACATCCGGAATTACCATTGACCCATGTCTCTATCGTCGAATCGCGTTTCCCGTTGGCATCAGCGGGTCTAATGAATTCGCCGGCTGCGATCCTTCTTGCCAACTCTGCGCAAGCGTCGACGACCTGCGCTTGAGGAGGAAAAACATACTGTCGGGCTAGCTAGACAAACATTCCCTCGTTTTGAGAACAGTACCATGACGTACCTTGGGATTTAGATAGGTGGTGTCCATATAGATGTGATCTATGGGCTTGCCCTTGATTGCGGGGTGAAGAACATGCCTCGGTGATGCTCGGAAATCACCACAATGTAGATACCGAAACACTTTAGATGAACCCACGGAAGAAGACCTGAATGCACTATCCCCTGCGTGAACAGTCTGGGGTCCTTCAAAGAGGAACAGACAAGAACCCGGACAGTGGTTAGCGTCGATGAGCGTCACTAAAACTCCTCCGGTGTCGGGTATTGCCGTTGGTGTATCCATCGGCAGTGCGTGCACCCACTTAGGGTCGACAGATAGCATATGTATTACTAAATTTGCGGTGACCTCTATATCGTAGATGAGATTTGTCTGGATATCCACCATGTAAATATAACCTGCCTGAACAATAAATCGGACCATTCTTCCAGCTCGACGCCAAGCTAGTGTAGTGATCAGAATGCGCATGCCTGCAAGTTGGTTTAGTGCATGGAAAATAGTCCGGAGTAACAGAATCTCGAACGTAAGAAAGTAAGCCGTGATGCCTGGGATAGCGCCGTATCGGAAAGCATCCACTGCTATAGGCATACCCTGCAATACTTTATAGAACGGGGCAAGCCTGCGGCCACCTTGTCCAGGGAGCTTATGAGTGTTCTCGGTGGTGTCAACTTCGTTCCACGCGTCGATATCCTTGCAAGAGGTCATAAGGAGGGAGAACGCGTCGTGGCAACCGCGTTGATTGACATGCTTGTCAGATGAGGAGGACTGAGCTTGGTTCAGATTTGACTGCTGAAAGGAATCATTCGATGGAATAGTCAAGTCCAGACACTCGTTGACATGATATTGCAACTCCTGGAAGTAATGGTCGTTAACTATCACTCCCCGATGCCATGACATCGCATACCAACTCTGACATTCCTGACAACTTTCTGTTACAAACGGGACAGATTTCTGATAACTGAATTTCATCAGAATCGTCTTTACATATTGTTTCGCCCCACACAGTTGAAACGTATTCGTCATCACCAGTGTTCCATTCCTGATTTTCTATCAAGACTGCCGAGCATTGTGCATCGTAAGTTTGTGAGGTAGAAGGTTTTGGTTGCTGGCTCCCGTGAAGGTCATCATCAACCGACACTTTCTCGTGAGATGGTACTTCACTCTCGTCTCACAGAGTGAGGTTTCGTTCAGTGGGGAACGCAGAAGAGAGTTCGCGATGCCAAATGTACACAGTAAAGACTCTTGGGAATCACAACTCGGATGAGGATCGGGAGCATCGAAGGGGAGGACAGACGTCGTTGAATCCTTGGCTGGGTAATCACCCTCTTGTAGTAGCATAGAGGGTTTGCCAAATGTAAGCGTAGAATGGTGACTCTCCTCGATACGTTGTTTCCCATCAGCCTGTCCAGAGAAACCTCGCGGGGAATAGCCTGAGGAAGATACTGCATCGTCTCGACTTTCGAGGCAGTAATTTTGACCTGGGGTTTCCCGACGTGCGCGGTATCATCTTCGTCGTCCGAGTCGATTACAATGACCTCGACTGTATTCTTTGCATTGGTCGGGGCCACGTGAGAAGCTCTACCCCTCTTCGCGGGGAGTGGGTGTGAAAAGAAGTGGAGCAGAGAGTTGTGTTCGCGGTGCTTCCTTGCGTTTTCTTGCAGGAGCCATCGCTGTATTAGGGCCGTAGTAGTACGTACCTCGACACGATGAGACCAGTTCGATGGTATCAACTGACTGACTCGGACAAGCTGGTCACGCGTTCACGCGAATTCGGCGGCGGCGATCACTTGCCTCTTTTACACATCCTTCTCTGGGCCTTGCTACAACTCGCCAAGTAACTCTCGAGGTTCCCAAATACATAAGTAGCACGGACGCCAACTTCTTCACGGTTTTCCATTGGCTTTCCCGTGGTTTGCATTCGTACATAATGGCCTTACCATCCTACGTAAAGTCATATCCGCTCTCGTGTTCACGATAACGAACTCAAATTGGATGACTCGGCCACCACCGTAACGGTCCCACACATGGGTACTATATATACGTAGTTCGGTTATCATCATCAGTACGTGTATATCATCTGACTGTATCACACAGTATCCTCGTGTGTATCTTCAAATTCGAGCTAACAGCGTCAGCTTACCCTTTCCCAGATTCACAATGCCCCCCGCCAGGCCTACCTCTATCCTACACAGAACACCATGGCAACCCCCTGTCGCTGTGGCAGCGGAAGGGCTGTATATCGATCTCGAAGATGGTCAACGTTTGATCGATGGTGTCGGAGGCGCTGCGGTCACATGCGTCGGTGCTAGCCATCCAAAGGTCATCCAAGCTATCAAAGACCAGCTTGACACCTTGACTTGTAATTGTCTACGGCTGGATCATGGGTCGAAGCGCTGATGGCGTCGAGCAGATGTCTACAACATGCAACTATCCAGTGAGCCCGCAGAGGAGCTTGCAAAGTTTCTTGTAGACACCAGTGACGGTGCATTCGAGCTCGTCGCCTTTGCCTCAGGAGGTAAGACAGACCAGCGTCTTTTCTACCGCTTGCCCATGTCGCATATCACATACTAGGTTCTGAGGCTGTGGAGGCGGTAATAAAACTAGCCCGACAGGCGAGTTTGGATCCAATCATAGTGCTGTACTATTCTTACCCTGTGGTATTTGTCAGTACTACGTCGAAATCGGTCAGCCGCAACGAAGGAATTTTATCGCTAGACAACTGTCGTTCCACGGTAATACCCTCAGCACATTGTCGCTCGCTTTCCACCCGGCTCGGCGTGCACCCTATACGGACATCCTAGATACGGATCGTTTCCATCACGTGTCCCCTGCATACGCTAAACGCTTCCAACGACACGATGAAACGGAAGAACAATACGTCGAGCGCCTCCGACAAGAATTAGAGGATAAGTTTCTTGAACTTGGTCCGGATACTGTAATCGGATGTAAGCTCGTGTTTTTCTCATCGATGTCAATTATGACTGGCAAGCAGTTGTTGCAGAAACAGTTGTCGGTGCTACGACGGGGGTCGTCGGTGCACCGCGAGGATATTTCGCGGCAATGAAGTCAGTTTGCCACAAATACGGCGCATTATTTATTCTGGACGAAGTCATGTCTGGCATGGGCCGTAAGTGAGATGCACGTCGACCGATCGGTGATACCATGTATCATTTTAGGCATGGGGTCTCTGCATGCATGGCAGAGTGTGGGCGATGGCGCAGCCCCTGATCTTCAAGCCGTCGCCAAAGGACTTGGTGGAGGGTATGTATGCAATTACGATTCTGGCGACTTCTAATACATCGATAGGTATGCATCCATTGGGGCGGTTTTGATGTCTCCCAAGGTTTCCCAAGGTATTCGAGGTGGATCTGGTCTTCTTAAACATGGCCATACATACCAAGTAGGTGGAGAATCTACCACAGGAAGCCTTGCGCATGTGAACGTTTCCCCAGGCGCATCCGCTGGCTTGCGCAGCCTCGCTGGCCGTGCAAAAGATAATCGTCGAAGAAAATTTACTCCCGCGAGCGGTGGAGAATGGTGAACTGTTGAGCAAGCTTCTCCATGAAGGCTTACTATCCGACCAAGCTCTCGCCAAACCCTTCTGCTTCGATATAAGGGGACGAGGCGCGTTCTGGGGCGTCGAATTCGACTTTGATGTACCGGAGGGTGCAAAGGTGAATTTCAAGGGGCAGACGTTCGCCATGCTTGTACAGGCGCGCTGTTTAGAAAACGGACTTGTCGTGATGGGCATGAATGGAGGTGCTAATATTGAAGGCACGAAGGGCGATCATCTCATGCTCGGACCTGCGTATAATGCCACGCCAGAGGAAATCCGTCAGATTGCGGTGATCTTCGTCCGGAGTGTCGAGGAGGTGTTGAAGGAGTCTGGTGCACCAACTTACTAGACTAGCGTATGTTTTAGCCTGTACCCCCTGCCCATTTGCCACCCGGCACCGGTCTATTCCGTGTGCCACAGTATTTTCCCACGCCCTCGCTGTAGGGCCATGCTTATAATGAGTTGACCCAAAGACTTGCCTGGCTCTCAGCGTGCTTTCGTCGTCACCTGCGAGCTTTGTCCTGACATCGTCCAGAACGCCGGATTCGATGGCTGGGGGCATGCTCTAAATGGACTTACAACCGACCCATCATCTAGAAGCCGCAAGCTCCAGTAGCACTACACCATCGCAATTGCCCCAATCAGACTTGCTTCAGGTTCCTAACGCCTCAACGTCAACTCCCGCCTCCGAACAAAAACCTATTCGCTCCAGTGCCAGAGTAAAAGCAGCAAGGCAGAAGGAGAAGGAGCGTGACATCCCAAAAGACAAGGACAGCGACTCGGCGGACCAATCAGCTTTTCCGTCTGGGAATCCTCGCTCATCCAAAGCAACGACATCCAAGAACAAGCGCTCTCGTGAAAGCAGTGCAGGAAAGGGTAAACTGAAGGAGCCAACTGACGATTCTACCCGACCCATTAAAAGGTTTGCCAGTCTAATTATTATTTGGCGTCCTCTCCTCTGATGCCCTTGGCCTTTCTTTGTGGTGATAAAAGGACACGGAGGGCCACTTTCCCATCGGCTTCATCATCATCTTTAACCATCAACGAACCCATTCAAGACAGGAAAGGGAAGAAACGGGCAGCCCCCGAGGCCGATTCCGAAGAAGAGCCATCCACCTGCAACATTCTTGTCATCTACTAAACGTACAAGGACTTCAGCATACTCCTTGCGATCAAGAGTTGAAACTTCTACATCCTCATCTGCACCGATGCCCAAAAAGACCAAGTGAGTTTTACTCTGTTACGTAGGTTATAGCATATACTAAATGCCTGCACCATCCAGGACCCCAACGAAAGGGAAAGTGGCAGCGAAGACCAGGGGAGGTCCTTCTTCCAGCGCATCAAGGTTGAATGACGACGATATTGACATGCTAGACGCCGGTATGATGAGGTGTGACAACCCTGCCCGAGATGATGACAAAGACAACTATGGCAATCGTGATGAGGACTGTCGATATCCACGATAACGAAGCCGCTCATGGTGACGGCGAAGGTGACAACCGTGGTGACGATGACGAGATGTCGCCAACAGGCGGCGTCCGCTCATTCGCCGGCTTGGACGAATCTGCAGCCATGGCCATCTTTGGTGACTATCGACAGTTTGGGTCATACATGGTTTCGCTCTCTGGGCGTCTTAAAACTATGCTTAACAACATCAAATCTACCGCAAGTCCAGCCACGCGGCTGGTAACCCTACAGGAGCTCAGCGAGCTTCTGTCTATAAGCACCGAGGACACGTTGGCGGGTTCCTTCCAGGTCGAAGATTTTGTGGGTGAATTAGTGAAGATACTAGGTGGACGAGGTGTGAACGAGGACGATGACGATAGAGATGATGGCGACGAGCAAGACGACCCCGCTGTTTCTTCCACTTTGGCTATGGGCACTGGTATCTCCTATCAAGGGGATGAGAACCTTGAGGCTCAGGTGCTCGCATGTCGATGCCTCGCCAATTTGATGGAAGCCCTCCCTGGCGTGGCACACACTGTTGTCTACCACGGCGCCATTCCCGTCCTCTGCAGCAAACTGATAGAGATTTCTTATATTGATTTAGCCGAGCAAACTCTTAGTGTGAGTGTTGTTCTCCCTCGTACGAACACTATCCTCATGATATTGCCCTAGACTTTGGAGAAGATTTCGGAGGAGTTCCCAAGTTCCATCGTCCGGGAGAACGGCCTCGCTGCTCTCCTAAGCTACCTCGACTTCTTCTCCATCGCCGTCCAGAGGACTGCTTTGCAAGCCGCCGCAAATTGTTGTAGAAATATATCTTCCGATCATTACTCCATGATACGGGGCGTCTGGTCTATCATTCGCGATTGTCTGGGATATTCTGACCAGAGATTAGTCGAATTCGCATGCCTCTGCGTCATCCGAGTTATTGACTCTTACCATCGCGCTTCCACTGAGAATCTAGAGAACCTCTTGGACGCAAGTGCCATACGCGCGATCAACGCACTTCTCTTGCCCTCGGGAGGCTCTCAAATGATCGCTGCTAATACCTACACCTTACTTCTAAGGGCTTTAGCCACAGCGACCCGTGCCAGCCCCAAGATTACGGTCACTCTATTGCAGGCCGACGTTGTCGATACACTGTATCAGATCCTTACGGGAGTACTGCCATCGGCAACTACGGAGAGGAACTCTGCCGAGGACGTAACGCATGTCACTGTAATGGAAAACCTAGCACATCGGCCTAAAGACCAAGTAGAGGAGGCTCTTAGCCTCGTCTCGGAGCTTATGCCCCCTCTGCCGAAAGGTATGTAGCTCTCTTCTGTCTTGTAGTCGGTGCTGAACATCATGGTCTCCCGTGAAGATGGCGTCTTCGATCACAAGGGTTACACCGACAAAGCTCTCGCACGCATGGTAAAGGCTAAGGCTAAGGCAGAACACGCCGCCTCCCGACAAGTGGCTTCTTTGTCGTCACAGCCCATGACGCCACCTGACCTATTGCAACTGGTTAATATGGGACACAATGAAGGGAACCACGAGTCAGACACGCCGGTCCATGACGCTGATGAACCTTCTCACGCGGCGTCTGCTACTGATCCTGTTTCTGACCGGACCGAGCTGCTGCGCTCCAAGCCCGAGGCAGTCGGACGTTTCATGCGATTAATGGTCCCTGTACTCATTGACGTATATGCCGCTAGCGTCATCACCCCTATTAGAATTAAGACGCTGACCGGTTTGTTGAAGGCGGTGGGCTTTCTGGAAGGCGATGAGCTAAAAGCGGCTTTGAATGTGAGCGACCAACTTGATTAATGGCTCCTATGAATGCTTAGACTTCCTATAGACGGTACCTGTCGCAAGTTTCGCTTCCTCGATACTATCGTCAAAAGATCATCCGTCACTGGTTATTGGAGCATTGCAACTCGTAGACCTCCTTCTCCAGAAGGTTCCCACCGAGTATAGGCCGGCCCTTAGGAGAGAAGGCGTGTTCCACGAGATTGAGGCTTACGCTTCGAGGACACTTTCCACGACGAAATCGAAAGACAAGAAAGATGCTCCCGACATGTCCCCAACTCCACCACCTCCGCCTATGGCCGTCCACTTGTCCTCTATCCCCGGATACAGGAAGTTCCATTCACTGTCACTTGAGCCAGAAGATGCTATAACACTACGCGCCAGAGTCATCCGCTTCAAGTACACACTTAGCCATGAGGATAGTGATGGTGACAGCTCCGACGAATTCCGGCGTTTAGTAGCCAAGCTTTCTGCTCCAGATGCCACCGAACAGGTCATTATCGCAGCACTCAGGGATTTCGCAGAACATTTAACTTCAAACGGATCTATCTCCAGTTTCGAACTTCTCCAAAGTGGGGCCGTGGAAGGACTTCTTCGTTTCGCAACCGACAGTGGTTCTGTCCCAGTGAAGCGTCGTCGAGAGCTCCTCTTCGAGGCATTTACAAAACCACCGAAGGGTGGTGGTCACGGCCAATCCGCATTCTCTGTTTTGGTGAAGAAGTTGCAAGAGAGCCTGACAAGGATGGAAAATTTCGAGGTGATTTCAATCGCTCAGGGGAGCGACGATTCAAAGCGCAGCTCTCCTTCTTTGCTCGCTCGACAACTACGCCTCAGGCTCGTGACGGATGATGACTCCGACATACCACGTAGCTTGCAAAATATGGTTGTCTCGATCCATGCCATTGCTACCTTTCAAGCTCTTAACGATTATTTGCGACCTCGGGTTGCGGGAATATTGCCGAACGGTCGCTTGTCGAATATGCTCGCTGCATTGGCAGCGTCAGGATTTGGTCCTGGCTCCCTGCCTCGTGCACCTTTGGAGGCGGAGGGACAACCAAGTCGTGCCACAGAGCCTTCGTCGGCACCACTAGCATCCTCTGATATAAGCACTCCGGCTATCGAAGTCAGACGACGCCGCAGTCAGCGTTTGAGTGCGAAGAACGCTCCCTTTGCGGCGATGGAGCCTCCAGTTGACACCATTCCTTCGACTCCAGTAGCTCCTCGACCGGGTAGTTCGCGACGCGAGGAAACTCTCATCAATGATGGCGGATATTCTGCACAGCTTACTGATGATGAAGTGGACGCAGAGGTTTGTAGCATCCACTGGTATCCAGTTCATATATAATGCCCTTCACTTCTAGGTTTTTGAAGACGACGACGTAGACACGGCCGGGGATAAAACAATCACACTTTCCATTGCAGAAGGTAAGATAATCGATCTCGCTTTATTGTAACCTTCATCCTGATTGTATAGTAGACGGTGGAAGAGTGGAAGCACAAACGCCCGACGGGACCCGTATTGCTACCCCCAATTCGGCTAGGGATGTGTCGACAGCGAGTGGTCGCGCAGGACATCTAAGCAAATCATCTTATGCAGCAGCTCTTAAGGCCAAGCCGATTGATTGGCACCTTGAGTTTTCGATGGATGACCATGTTCTTCCTTTGGACCTGACTATCTACGGTGCGATTCACCAGCATGAGATGAGAAAGAAATCTGGTAGTCAGCCTTCAAGTTCCATGTGGCAGGGCATGTACACTGTCAAATTCCGCAAGGTCAATGGTCCACCCCCGGGCTCCGAAGGTGAGTTCCATTCCTCAGGAATGATGAAGAGTATGATGACGTTGCCAGTGCGAGGTGAAGCCCTAGCGAAGATCCGGTCGCCGAGCCCAACTCTCTCGTCATTGCCCGATGAAGCTGCCCATGCCAAAATACTGCGCCTTCTGCGTGTTCTACATAAGCTCAATGCTGCGGAATTAGAACGTCCGGCCAGACCGTATGAATGTCGCGCTCTCCCCGACTCCGCCTTCATAAACAATAAGCTGACGGCGAAGCTCACCCGTCAGCTGGAGGAGCCTATGATTGTTGCTAGGTATGCAGCCCCTATCGGAAGTACGACCTAACTAACCTTCATATTCAAAGTTCATGTCTGCCTGACTGGGCCATCGACCTGCCGCAGAACTTCCCATTCCTCTTCCCATTCACCACTAGATATAACTACCTGCAGTCAACTTCCTTTGGTTATGCCCGGCTGATTCTAAAATGGCAAAGCCAACAAGGCCGAAGTCAGGACAGCTCGCGACGCGACGATGGCATAGGTTTCCTCGGTCGCCTCCAACGCCAGAAGGTTCGCATCTCCCGCAAACACATCTTGGAGTCCGCCGTCAAAGTCTTTGAGCTGTATGGCTCCTCATCCTCTATTCTAGAGGTTGAATACTTCGAGGAAGTGGGCACCGGACTAGGCCCCACCCTTGAATTTTATTCGCTGGTATCCAAGGAATTCGCTCGCAAAGACCTCAAGATTTGGCGTGATGCCGACCCGAATTCTTCGGGAGCTCATGTACACCATCCAACAGGACTCTATCCAGCTCCTTTAAGTCCTGATGATATTGCTAACGATGGCGGACAGTAAGTCAGGCATGACTTCAGTGGTTACTCTGCTGAAATCCCTTCTCAGGAAACGCACTCACATTCTGCGCGTTATTGGGCAATACGTAGCGAAAGCGATGTTGGATTCCAGGATCATAGACCTTTCATTCAACAAGATTTTCATTAAACTAGTCTTAGGCGAAGAAGTCCCATTCACAATCGACTCCTTGAGGGTAAGTGACAGTTTCCAGCTGTAGCGCGCTCTGACAGCCCACCGACAGTTGGTCGATAACGACCTCGCCAACTCCCTTGCCAAGCTGCAAGGATATGCATCGATGAAAGGTCAGAATGAAAAGGTGAGTGTGCCTCTTCTGAATCCTCGCGGCTGTTCATTTCTGCCTGGGTTGCAGCTATTCTGGAAGGTCGCTTTGATGGACATCGTCAACGTAGAGGACCTCGCACTTGATTTCACGCTTCCAGGTTATGATATGGAGCTCAGGGTGAGCATCCCGTTTTTACCAGGTCGCGTGGTGTCTCACAAGCTTCATGGTAGCCCGGTGGTCGCGATATTCCTGTCACATCGGAGAACGTCGAGCAATACATTCACGACGTTCTCGACGCGATCATAGGATCGGGGGTTCAGTCTCAGGCCAAAGCGTTCCGAGAGGGCTTCTCGAAAGTTTTCCCCATCAGCGATCTGCAGGCCTTCTCTGCCGATGAATTGGTTATGTTGTTTGGTAACTCGGATGAGGATTGGGGTGTTGAGAGTAGGTCCACTTGCGACGTGTCTTATTCGGTGTATTTACCGGATTGACAGCACTCAGCGAAGCTATCAAGGCAGATCATGGATTCCACGGGGAGAGCCGCTCCATCCGTGAATTGATCGAGCTTATGTCAGAGTTTGATCCATCGACTCGTCGAGATTATCTTCAGTTCATAACTGGGAGCCCCAAGCTACCTATCGGAGGTTCGTGTCCCTCATCCTCACTTTTTTTTGTTCTCGCGTTGAGCGTCATCCCAGGTTTCCGAGGTCTCAATCCCCCGCTGACCGTAGTTCGCAAGCCCGCTGAGGCTCCAAATACCCCCGATGCCTATCTGCCAAGTGTGATGACCTGTGTAAATTACCTGAAGTTACCGGAGTATAGTTCGAAGAAGATCATGAGAGACCGGTTGCTTACGGCAATAAAAGAGGGAGTTGGCAGTTTCCACTTGTCTTAGTACCATTAATCCCGTCGCTACATATTTTGTACACTTCCTTGCTGTTGTTATTCATACCTGTCCACGCAACGAACTCGCACTTCACGCTCACACTTGTGGCTTCCCTTGTATGTATTCTAAATAGTTCCACGGGCCGTGGTGGTATCAGTGCTGTGCTACTCCTGTCTGATTTCGGCCAAACCTAAAGGGCTGCGGATGCACGCTGCGACTACCGAGTCACAGTCGATCCCGACTTACTCGACGATGCACAGTCGACCGGACAAACCTTTGCTTGTGAAATGTACCTTCGACGGTTGGAACAAGCGGATATCCTTTGCGTCTGCCAGAAATTGCTCCTATGACTTACTCCGTGAACGTGTAAGCTCCATTCGCTATTTCAGCACCTGATAGCTCGGTAACGGTCGGGTAGATCGAGCAGTGCTTTTCCCTTTCCGCTACCCCCTACGTTGTCTCGTACAGAGACGACGATGGCGAAGTTACCGACATCACGACGGAGTCTGATCTCACTGAAGCGATCCAGTACTTTCAGGCTGGCTCCGATGATCCACCACTGTCCTCGGCAGCGTCGATCCTCTCCGGTCGCAGTTTCGGCAGTAAACGCATCACTCTGCGAGTCCAAATTACAGTGGATTACGATGGACCAAGCTTGAGTGACACATCCAGCCTCGCGAGCCTGGATGAGTACAAAGGCGGGAACGAAAGCAGCAGCGAACTCAGTTGGGTCGGTGTGCCCGGAGTGGGAGGTGGTGGCGAGTTCGAAGACGATACAGTGACCGTGAGTTCGCGGGATAACAGTGGCGGTTTCGGGAATGGAACAGCGCATCAAGCAGGAGGTCCGCCAGCGAAGCATGCCCGTCAAGCAGAGTTGGACTCCTTGTCCTTCTCCATTCCGGAGGAGGGCGAAGACGAAGGCCCGTTCTCGGATTATCATGTGGTTTCGGACCCAAATAGCGTACCGAACAACTCTATCGATACCCGCGAGGTCAAGGACATCCAAGCGCAAGTCGAGGTTTCTTCTGATCGACTATCGTCCCATGTGCGTTCCCCATTCCGCGACGCACTTAACCTGTCGATTCAAGATAGAGGAGCAGCATGGCTACGCGATCAGAATGCGCGCACTATCAGGGCTATGCTGGGCACTTCCCCAGAACCTTCCGATGGCGACTGCAGGTCTATATCCCTCTCGTCTTCGTTGCCGGAGGGAAGTATGGGTGGGGACTTAGCGTTACAAAGGGACCGAAGGGGAAGATACTACTATTCATATACTGGCGGTGGGTCTACCACCCAGGACTCGGGCTACGAAGACGGCTTCAGCTGCAAAGATGGCCATGAGCGCTCTGCCGGTTCATCATCTGGTCGTGTGCGCCCTTCAAGCATGCAGCTCTCCTGGCTCGCGTCACAACAAAAGCCGCCAGACGAGCAGAGCATCGGAGGATTTTCTTCTGGGGATCAATCGTTTAACATTGCGGATATTCCTCCTGAATTGCTGCCTTATGTTGTTCCAACTTCGCCTCCCCCGGGTGCGCTAACTACGTGCTCGGAATGCGGCGTATTATTGGATGCAATACGCTACGTATGCGCAATGTGCGGAGAGAAAGAACCTGCGAGCTGCTCATCCAGCTCTTCATCTTCTGGGAAGCACAAAGAGAGGGATATACACCCTGTCTATACCTATCCTCCGTCTGCCCATCTCACCCCTCAGACTTCATCTTCATCATCGTCGCTAGATGTACAGACACTAGTGGGATCGCTGCATACCCGCAGTGAACACCGCAAACCTTTGCCTCCTCTGCCAGGTATATCTCCAACACCTTATAGTTCTCAGGGGTCCAACTCCAGGCTAGTGCCTGGCACTACGGGCTATGAACTTTGTTCGGGGTGCATCGAAGGTGCTGGTATATACCACGCTCTTCAAGAAAGTACCGAGAGAATGGACGACTTGAGATTACAGCGCAATTCCCCTGAGGATGCTCTATCGTTGTGGTGGCGTTCTGCACCTCGCCAGAAGGGGAAAATGCGTCATGCATACTTCGAGAAAGTATGGGGACCTCGAGGATGGGAAGACGTTGGTAAGAGTATTTCGTGTTCGGGGAAAGTCCAACTACTTCATGCGGTCGCTCGCAGAGCAGGAAGACATGCAATCATGCAAGTGTTCTACATGTAACTCCACGATTGTGAACAAACGCTTCAAGTGCGCGTCTTGCAAGAAGTTCAACTTGTGTCGTGCCTGTTACAAGTAAGCGTTTCACCGTTGGCTTCAGTGTGGTTCAACCAAAAGCTTGAATAGTCAGGTCCACGACATTCATCCTGCGCATGCCTTCCTAATCGTGCTAGGAAAACCTACTCAGCCACGGCCCGAGGTTGATCTCACGTACGTAGTGAGCGGCAACAACGGAGAAGCATGTGTGTGTCCCACTTCCACATATCGATCACAAGATTCTGACCTGTATATGCTTAGCTATGAAGCATCCCGGAGTGAAATGTGCCCAGTACGTTTCCGCTCGGCATGGTTCTCTTGAAGTCGCGTTCACCCAAATTCACCTGCTGCTTCACCATCCAGTTGTCTGCAAGATATTGTCGGTGCTCGCTTTCATTGCGCTATCTGCGATTCGGTTGATATATGCTCGAACTGTGAGGCTGTGGGGCTTCCTGGAAACTTGGATCCGTCAGATGGAGGGCACACTTCTTCACATATCATGATTAAGGTAAGGAATATTTCATTCGGTGGTAACTGGCTGACCATCGTTTATATATATATACAATAACTACAACAGATACCCTATCCCCTCGAATCCAATGAAGTGCGAACTGCTTCTCGCCATGCCATCCACCTCTGGACTGGCCGTGACGCTGCACAAGTCCTCACTGCACCTCGCTCTAAGCCTTCTTCAGTGTATTCTTCATATGCTCAAACCGTCGTGGGTTCGAGGATGCAGCTAAATCTCCAAGACGACGCACCAGAAGATCATCGTATAAACTGCAACGGGTGTAATGAGGTGTGTTCTGCGTTGGAGTTTTTCGGTGGTCTGTTAACCCTAGGATTTATAGACTATCTTTGGAATACGGTACCAGTGTGCGACTTGCCCATCATCGCCTACGCCATACAGCTTGGTCAGTGCATTCACTACTCGAGCGACAGTGGGCTATCGCTGATGATGGCGACCTAGTGCACTACATGTGAAGAGCGCTCCTACTTATTGCATGATCCAATGCACTCTTTCTTTAAACTACCACGACCCGTACGAAGACCGCTGGAGTCATCGAAAGGATTTCTTCCAAAACTGTAAGTTTATGATTTCTGAGGGGAATGAATACTGGATGAAATCATGTGCAGTTATAAAGTTCCAGCGGGGCCACTGGGGAGCACTGAACCGAACGCAGACCCCAAAGGTTAGTCACATCCTTTGTAGAAGATCTAGTCTGAATAAGCTCAGAGTACCTGTCATTTCTTGTGCACTCTGCCGCACTGTGCGACCGCTGCATGGAGCGAATCCGGGGGGCGTGGCACCGCTGTGCTTACTGCGCAAAAGACCTCTGTGGGGATTGCGAGGCAGTCGATACTCATGATGAGACACATGTCTTCGTGATATTTAAGGCGCCGGTGGGTGTTTGTTTTATCACTTGCTGATGCTTCTTGCTTATATTCACTCTAGGTTGACATGCCTCGTTTTCGGTGAGTTTCCCAGCAGGCTAATAGAGGCTATCTGACTTAGATCCACCCACAGCCAATTAGCGAATGTCGAAAATCCAAGTGCAAGTCCTCCGCTCATTCCTTTCCCGGTGTACTTTTAGGGGATCTCTGGGTACCGGTCGCCATCGGCTGTCTGGCATAATGGGTACATGATCTCGTTTTGTTAATTGGTACAGTAGT
Source organism: Pisolithus thermaeus (assembly GCA_024663475.1). Lineage (NCBI taxonomy): Eukaryota > Fungi > Basidiomycota > Agaricomycetes > Boletales > Pisolithaceae > Pisolithus > Pisolithus thermaeus. The sequence goes on along the minus strand of JANFAF010000127.1, from coordinate 153,549 downwards.
AATGTTCCGCTGACACGTTCGCTGCAATAAATCTTGGATTACGGTGACAACAAGCAAGGGAATAAACTCAACAGCACCGAGGAGTGACTGTCTAGCCCTTTTTGAAGCCAAGTCTCCGTCTCTCGTAGAAAAGATCCGTTCTGCTTGCGCCAAGATTCACGATCTTTGGACACCCGTCGCGGTCTTTTTCCAGCCGAGTGCATTCGGCACAATAATATGCATCCGAAATACCTGTGAATGCCAGCATAAAATCAGTGAGAAAGGTGGTGTACCAGCACGAGTAAAATGTGTACCAGGTGAACCGCAGATGATACATCTTCCACCGTAGGTTCCGAAATTGCACTCGTCACATATGCGGACGAGTGTCTCGGGGCGCACGTAGGAGTCACATACGGGACTTGAGAGAGTGTTCTCAGTGCGATTCTACAAGTCTCTGATGAGATTTCTACTCACCATTTTCCGTCGCACTTTTCGCATAACCGACCGATGGCTATCGAGCACAGATTAGTAAACGTAGCGAAGGTGTAACCGGGAAGAATACTTGCCGATGCCAGGCTGGCGCCTGCACATGATCAAATCTTGGGGTTACTCGTCAGAAAAGTGACATGGGAAGAGCTGCGATAGACAACATACCTGGATGATGTTTAGACATGACTGAACGCTGACAAGAACGTCGGACTACGGTGGTCGCGTTTAACTGACCAATGCGATTGTTGACACGTGTTTACACATATGTAAGGCTACTCTATCCCAGCAAGTCGTCGATCGTACTCATGACTTTGTTTCCACCAGCGTCCTGGCAGTATGCCCTCATTCACAGGACAGGTCGTCATCCAAAGGGTGCAGGACAACCGCTGGGACGTGTAGCGACGCCGATCACCCAACGCCTTTATCTTTCGGACGCGTTTACAGCCTGCGCTCGCGGCAACCTCGAGAACCTAGGTGTCACCCACGTGGTGTCCGCGGTCGAAACAGACTTGAGCACAGTATTCGGCGAGGGTATCGTGGTCATGCACGTACCCGTGAAGGACAGTTCAGACGTTGATATTTCCAAGTGGTTCGATGCCGTCGTCGAGTTTATTCAGGAGGCACTCGATGCTCACGAGCAAAACAAAGTGCTGGTGCGCAACTGCAATAACTAAAGGATGCGACAACACACACTAAAAGTGGATGGATATCTCAGGTGCACTGCGCTCAGGGTATATCTCGCTCTCCGATACTGGTCTGTGCGTATCTCGTTGCAACAACTCCGATGTGTGCCCCGGAGGCAATCGAGTTTGTGCAAGCCAAGGGCCATGTGGTTGCACCGAACCTCGCGTTCCGCCGCCAGCTTGCCGAGTGGAGCGAGCAGTTTAATGAGAAGAACAAACGGGCAGACCGTTCTGTAATTTAGTAGTAGAGTGGCTTACATAATGGATGAGATCGTCACCATGGGATGGAACTTTGAAGCTCACGACAAAGAAAAATCTCTAAAGGCTGACATCCAAGAAGTAGGCTGTTGAAGTCAGTCGACGCCGGTCGCGATACCCTCAGCCATAAAGCACCGTTGGCTACTCAAATCGTCACCACGATCTCTTCGAGACCATGCACATTCGACACCAGTCGGCCACTTCACCCCGCAAACCATCCAAATCATCTTCTCGACATGCCTCGTCCAGTTCCATGCCGCTCTCCGCACTCGACCAAACACCTGCTATGCCCTCGGGCGCACATTCGTTGGCACATGAACTAGCCGTGGCGTTGATGCCGGAGCCTGTGGGGGGCAGTGACGCGTCGAGGTTGCTGGCGGAGGAGTTCGGCATAGAGTACGACGAAGGTGCAGAAGGTATAGATGATGACCTTGTCGTCAGAAGACACAACGGAAGCGTCGACGTGCATCATCCCGAGTTAGCCGACGTGGAAGGCGACGGGACCAGTCTGGCAGACGAGTTGGGTGGCGGGGCGTATAACGGGAGCCTTGCTGAGGAGTTGGGTGGTGATGCTGAGGAAGATGGACAGGCCATTGACCCCGTAGAGGACAGCCTGGATGACGACAGAAGGGATAGAGGGAGCGACGAGGACGACGAGGACGATGCAACACGCCGTACGGCACTCGCTCACGACGCGATGGAGGTTCTGTCGCAGAACCTTGCATCCACAGATAAGTTCCTTGCCCATCTCCGAGCGGTTGATGTACCACCTCCCACCTCCCCTTCACCGTTACACGCTAAGACGACATTTACGACGCATGCGAGTCAGCCCACGAACTCGAGTACTTTCACTGTCGAAGGACTTGCGTCAGACGTAATTAGGAGGGTGAACGATGCCGTGCGCGAGCGCGAAGGACAACTGCGTGAGCTCATTGCGTATGACCGGGATCTCAAGCGTATCTCTGGAGAAGTGGGTGGTGCCGATGTGCTGGGGGATCTCGCGCCGCTAGAAGACTTTGTCGATGAGGAGGAATCCTCGGCCCACCGTGTCTCACATGCTCCGAGCAAACTAGATTCCGTCGTAGAGGAGGACGAGAACGACGGAGGTGATGGCGACTCGCTCTACTTGTCCTCGCTACCGTCGTCACCGCGAAAAGTCACCTTTTCTTCAACGATGTCCCCTCCATCTTCAGCATCACTATCGACTGCGGGCCACACGACTTCTGCTGCCAAGTCATCTACGCCGTCTGGCATCTCGTCGCTGGCGACCGTCACACCCTCGCTCGCTAATCTCAGAGTGCACACTGCCTCCCTCCTATCCTCTCTTACGACTATATCGGAGCAGGCTCAAGTGAATGGTGCAGCAACTGCAGACGCTGGTCGTAAGATTCGTTCGCTCAAGAATCGGTTGGGTGGATGGAAAGTCGAGTGGGAAAGCGCTGAGCGTAGTCGCACGAAGATCGAGAGGTGGGAGGAAGAGAGCATGGCCCTCGCGGGGGGCAGAATAGACGGACGAGCCATCGTTGCTGAGCATTTGAGAGCATTTGAGAAGGCAATTGCAGAGGCTGGAGTGAAGACGCAGGCCATCATGGCCCGATGAACGGTTACTGGTAGACGCTGCAAGTATATTATTCCCCTGTTTTACTTTTTGATACTCCATACACACTTTATATTGTCTCTCTCACATCGATATGGCCAGTTCACCGTCGATGACCGACAAGCTGAGTGTGCCCCTCAACACGCTCACGCACCTGTCCGCGTCGCTCTTCCAGTCTCTTTCGTCTCAGCCTCACACGCATGGTGGGCGACAGGGCGAACCGCCGCCACCTGTATCTGCATTTCTGTCTGCAGAGACGGCACTCGCTCATGCACTAGTGGAGACTGCTGCACACCAACGAAGACAGCATCACATCAATAGACTAGTGTCTGAGATCAGTAAGTTAGATGCCAGGTGGCGAGAGCTCGTTGTGGAAATCGAACAAGGACGCAAAGAGTTGGAAAGCATCGTAAGAGAGGGCGAGGAGAGGGTAGAAGGTATCAAGAAAGCAAAAGAGGGTAAGTACATAGTATACGGTGCTGGTCGGTGCGGTCTTGACAGCAGACGACGAGCAGCTGCGATACCCTATCCCGAGCTGCTTTCCTACGCCCAGTCTCTGAGCGCATTCACGTCTGCGCCCCCGAACATGCCTGATCCCAACGCGCCCCTTTCTACGGTCCCTGGTGCACTATTCTTCCCTCCTTTCCCCAACGAAGAGAAAATGCGGAAGGGCAAACTCAACGTCGAGAAACCCCTTGGTGGACTCGGCGAGACCCACAGCGTGAAAGGTGAGCCGACTCTTCACTGTCAAGTAACTTTTTTTCATTTATTTATCAAACGTCCTTCAGCTCCTTCACCATCGTCCAAGCAGAGAGCAGCCACGCGTGATCGACCTGGCGTGCATCCCTACAGACACGAGATTCGTACGCAACAGACTGAATTCGACTTGGACTTGGATCTGAACCCTGACCTGTAAAAATGAGTGTATGTGTGCTAGTAGGATGTATTATGTAATGAAAGACGGTCCGCGTAGCGTGTGTGTGACGGCGACGGCGACGACGACGATGGCGGGTTACTTTTCAAACCACTCACAGCCCAGCCACGCGCGGTTCTCCACTCAGTCCCAGTCCCAGTCTCAATCCCAGTCTCAGTCTCAGTCTCAGTCCGTAGTCGCACCTCAGCAGCAGCCTGCCTCCGAGTCTCGCCCACGCCCCCCCGTAAGCCGTCATTTCTCCACATCCTTGGCCACCCGTGATCCAGAGCCTGCCCAAGCCAAACATGCAGGCCACAGTCCTCTCCCAGCAACGGTCCATCCACTCAGACACACGTATGCCGATTATTTGTCTTGTCTCGATTTGCTGTATTCGGTTCTGATCGTGATCGTGTGCTCTCCCCAGCTGGGTGTTCTGGTACCGCCAGCAGCGGGCACCAGGGAACAAGATCACAAATTACGAAGAGGGAATAAAGAAAGTAGCCTCTTTCTCTTCCGTACGTACCCTCGCTTCGTCATTCCTATCTCCACGACATCCTTCACTCCTCAGGTCGAGTCGTTCTGGTCTCTCCACACCCATCTTTCTCCTCCTTCCTCTCTCATGCCCACCACCGACTACCTCCTTTTCCACGCTGGTGTCCGCCGTCCAGTGTGGGAAGACCCTCTGAACAAGACTGGCGGAAAGTGGATCATCCGTCTACGGAAGGGCATCGCAGATCGCTTATGGGAGGACCTCGTATGTGGTATGGTGGGAGACCTCTTTGACGAGTGCGGACGCGGAAAGTTGAGGCCAGACACCGACGGCCCCGGGAACGGCAATGTCGAAGGCGAAGGTGGCGATTGGCCCGAAATATGTGGGTGTACCATCAGTGTCAGACAGAGCGAGGATATCATCTCGGTATGGAATCGTGTCGAAGGGGATCTCAAAGTGCGCGACAAGATACGGTGGGTCGCATGCGCCGATTTCTCGTGCGTGACTAGATTGGAACTTCCTCACACAGTGATACCATTCGTTCCATACTCAACCTACCACCCACGACGATTATGGAATATAAATCAAACAACGGTACGCCGGCAGACTGTATCTCTGTCACTTGTTGCCAATGACCTTTCGAACAGATTCGATACAGGACAAGTCTTCGTTCCGCAACTCTGCCATCGAACGGACACCCTTTACTCCGTGAATCCAAGGCGTCCCACTGTGACGGTTATGGACCACAGACCAAAAAAAAGGCAGATCGATGGTCTGCTAAAAGTACCCACGTTTAATGCATATCTTGAATTCTCCTAGGGGTGACCCCGAATGTTGTCGCTCTGATATTAATATGAGCTGTTGATTGCAATGGCACAACGAGAGCCGTAGGCCGATGACGGTCGTAGAAGTACAGTAGTAAGACAACTTGGCAAGCAGGACAACACGAGTCGTGCGCTGATACTAGTGGTTCCGCAACTCGTACAACGTCTTGCCATAGTACAAACCTGCGGCGGTGCTCGTCGCAGCGAGTATAGCAGGGACTGGGCCCTTGGTCACACGGGGAAGTGAGGAAAGTAGTAGGAGGGCAGATGCACCTAGACATCCGTGGTTGAGGGGAACTGACGACTTCAGCCAGACGGAAGGGACATACCCAGGGCACCTTCGAGGCCGTTCGGGTGGCCCTTCTTGATGGCCTCTGCGCTCCAGATGTACAAGAGACCGACGCTGCCAACGTGTTAGTAGGTTGGATGCGCTGGCCAGTAGGTTACACACCCTACGCCAGCAACAAGGGATGGGACGGAGCGGGTACGAACGAATCCGGTCACGCCCCCAACGAGGCACAAGCCACCCATGGTGTACGCGGGAATGCCAGACTGTACGATGAGCATGAACAGCTATGAAATGGAACATCGTCGTCGGGAGAGCTCACCATATTGTGCAAGTTGTGTGTGTTGCAGAGACGTTGCGTGCACAGCTGTCTCGCTCTATATAAGCGCGCTGTTTTGGCAGGTCACTCTCTCACACACAATTCATGGCTGGCATAACGTATGTAGCATAGGGAAAAAGAGATCGAATAACACATGTGTCGATGCATGCAAACGAAGTAAAGAGTCGATTTACTGCAGCCAGGAGGCACCTGCTTTGCCTCCTAGCCCTCCCCCATCCATTACACGGACCCATCGCCATCATGTCATGCTGGCTGGCCTGGATATATATCCCATCTGTCGGGTCGTTTACTTTTCTGGGTTGGGGTTCCTGAGGAGAAAAGAGAAAAGAATCCACGTATTAGCACCAACCCAACAAGTAAGAATGTATTGCAGAGAATCAGATAGGAGCGAAAGACGTGAAGACTTGGATTGTCAACATGCGATGTTCAGCGTGAACTATGCTTTAAATTCATCTTGCATCGGGTTCGAATCGATAGGACAATCGAAGTTCGAAGGGTTGAAAGGACAGTAAAGCACTCACATTTTCCGCTTGCCCCCAGGGAGCGTTGTGACGTTCACGAATCTGAAGAACCATTCCCGTCATAAATCCTTCTCGATCAAATCAATGCTGCCCTTTACTCACCTGCGGTTATACAGGAGGCGCTTCTTGGCACGGCCCTTTGGCGTTTTCTTCTTCTCCTGCTTCTCTACTTTGGGTGTTTGCGATTTAACCTTACCGGCTCGGGCGAGCGATCCGTGAACTGCGCGTAGTAGCATCGTCTGTCAGCAAATCAACACCATTGACGTGCAGAGTCTACACACCTTTGCCCATGTTGTCGACGTCTTGTGAACTAGGAGCCTTGTGTAGTGGTCAGTGCAAGGTTCGTGTACTGTACAGTTCTGAAGGTCGTGAGAATGTATGACTAATCATTCGACGCCACACTGACTTAGGGGCTAATTAGTTCGCATTTCAAAAGAGAACTTGGACATTCTGATAAAAGTCCAGCATAGGGTTCTCTCCATTCCTCAACTGCGTCCTCCTCAAATTAGCATATGTCCCCATAAACTCTGCATGACTATAAACACTGCTCTTCCGTTCCCCAACAGCCAGGCCACTGGCAGACGAAATACCGTCGTGTGGAGGTCGGCGATTCGAAGGCGAGAAGAAGTGCATCCCAAGGGACAAAGGCGAGCTGCTTGGTATGAGAGGGGACACGCGGGAATGGTCCAGATCGTCTGCCTCAGCCACTATGCCTGCTGGCTGTTCGAGGATGTACTCATACATATCTCGCAGAGGCTCGAAAGCCGTCGGGAAGAGTATGTCAAAGTATCCTTGTCGGACGAACAGTGTCTGACACGGGATCATCGTACCACGGATGCTGGTCTGCACAACAGGGGCATTCGTTCCCGAAATAGCATCGGGTAAGGAAGAAAAATCCGTGAGTAGAAGCCGATGTAAAGGAAAATATAATCGAAGAACGCGTAGAAACGAGAGCATGCGCGTAGGGATATACTCCGGGGGCGAAAAATTTGGTGCGAATGGCAGCGACGCGTATATCCGACGGAGAGCGGCAGAGCGAAAGTGCCAAGGAAGCGCGGGTTCGTGATGTAGGCGACGACGAAGAGATAGAAAGAGCGACACGAGTGGATCGGTAACTCGCGTGTAGTACGGGATGAATTCGCCCGCATCATCGACAGCGACCTCGCCCTGAAATGGTTCCAAAGTACGGACGTCGTACCGCACGACGTCGTGGGCAAAGTTATCCACCACCTCCGCCGCAAGAACATAACACGGCGCCCTTTCTGTTTGTGTCCACGAGAAGATACTGCGATGGTGGACGTTCACCGTCCGTTTGGTGTGACCAGCTCGGCGAAGACGCTCGCGCTGGATCCGAGCCAAAGGTTCGCTAATTTCGATGATCGTATATAAAGTGCGGTCGTAAACTTCCGGGAATTGCACGCGCAAGTAGTCGAGGATGTTCAGTGCGAGGGTTCCATTGCCCGCCCCGAGCTCATAAATTTTGAAATCTTCGTAGGGAAAGTATTTGAGAAGGTATTCCGAGACTAGGCATTGAGCAATGGCTTGGCCATACCACGGCTTGTGTACACTTAACTGCGAACGGATGGACATGACGAAGGGACACACCTTGAACAACTCGGTCGGGGTATGCCAGATCTGCCTTCCAGGTCCCTCCGTCTCGGTCACACTACCACACTCCATGTAGCGGCTCGCCACGGCGGACTCAAAGTGCGCACTGTCTTTGAACCCATTAAAGTCGAAGCCTTCGTTCTCCTCCCCAGGAGCGGTAAGAATAGTGGCCTGCTTGGAGAAGTAGCCGTAGTGAGGGTTGTACAGTGCATCTTCGATGAAGTCGCGAACGAGCATGCGCACGCGTTTCGGGGGTGCATTGTCGCCAATATTCGCGAGTTCGTTCGCTGTTACGCGCGGATAGGATAGATGCTCGTCAGAGACGTCGGCCGAGAACGAAATGTCGGGATTGTAGTTGATTTTATCCTTTTCGTGGTTGGGTTTCCGTGGAGCGTTGTCCGACCATGGTAGCGACGATGAGAAGTACGCCTTGAGGTTTTGTCGTCGCCAGCAGTAACGACGAGCTTGACCCAGCGACGCGCGAAGCATGAAACGAGTTGAACCTTGCAAGGTGGCGTCGGCGACTAATTTGGAGCTTGGAAGTCGATCTAATCTCATCTACACAACTACATTCAATGGAGGGACTGGAGCGTCACGTCCGCTCTTGGTTTGCCTCTGAAAAGCCTGCAGAGATAGAACATGTCATTTCGGGTGTGTCCAATAGCAGTGCGTTGGATTGTCCCGTGAAGCTGATGTGTCGAGTCAGCACTGTCATCCGGAGAATGTACTCTCCTCGACATCGTCAAGGCACTGGGTGAATATTTGACCTCGGAGGAGGATACTCTACGCACGAAAGGTCCGTGAACTTCAGATCCTCCTGGAGCGCTCTCACTCACCCGGTTACAGGCGTCCAGTTTTTGTCGCTAGTCATCGAGGGATGCCCAAAGGAAAAGCTCAACCGACAAGCAGGTACGCTGCCTCTGCTCGAATTCCTCATACTCGCGGCCCATCCCCGTAATTCCCCAGTACACGTCCTCGTAACATTTTACTGCACGAAATTGGATGATACCGAGACGGTCACTCCGGCTCTCAAGGGTCTCTCACATTTGGTGCAATCCCCTGCCCTGGGATCCTCTGACATACCAGATCTTCTCAACGCGTACGTTGTCTTTACCATAGCTCTCTTCCTATCTTTTCTCAACTATCCTAGCATGTTCACCCACGTTAAAATGAGAGTGCTGGTCCAATCCACTCGTTTCTTCGTTTTCGACACCATCAACACGTTGTTGAAGACTCACCTAGATGATCTCAAGGCCATGGGAGATCAGTTCGTGGCGGGCTATGCTGCCTTGGCATCGGGAGAAAAGGACCCCAGGAACTTAACCGTTGCCTTCGCTATCGCCCGTGTAATTCTCACAGAGTTCGACATCTCCAAGCACGTAGAGGTACGTGACCGGTGTGCAGTCTTCGTTATTGGTTCATTCTCACTTTTGGGTGTTCTTTTCAGGATTATTTTGACATTACTTTCTGTTACTTTCCAATCACATTCCGACCACCACCCAACGACCCGTACGGGATCAGTGCTGATGATCTCAAGTCTTCCTTGTTGTAAGCGTCCTTCCATACCTTGATTAGTCGGGATAGAGAATTACTCCAGACTTTCATCGGGGTTCCGAACCTACTCATCATTCTTCCCTTAGACCGTGTTTAAGCGCGACACCTGCTTTCGGCCGTCTTGGGGTCCCCCTCTTTTTGGAGAAACTCACAGCTGGGTCACCCGTCACCAAGGTCGGTCCTTACTATTGATGTCGTGCCTAATCTCATATTATTTTGTTCTAGCGAGACACTCTCCGAGCTATGACTGTGTGCCTGCCCGTCTACGGTCCGTCAGTAGCTCGTGATCTTGGGCCCAAGATATGGAGTGCCTTGAAGCTAGAGGTTCGATGTGGTCGCATCAATACCTTGAATGGACGTTTCTCACTTACTTTCAGATCTTCCAGCCAGTTGATGCTGCCACAGAGACGGCTGCGTTGGACACTCTTCAAGCCTTCGTGCGCGTGTTGCAGTCTAACCCGGTCACTGGTGACGAAGGACAACCTGCTGATATGGACGACTTCGTTCGGACGGTTTGCGCTGATTGCCTCGATGCGTTTGGCGAGCCTGAAAAGCCGCAGGCGAGAGCAGGAATGAAGATTCTATGCTCCTTTCTTAGCATTGCCCGTATGCTTTTCCAATATCCCTCACACCGCCTTTGTGACAACTAACAGACATGGATGCAGAAAACCTGTCGTCGTATGCAATCACGCAGGCTGCAGAAAGACTAGTTACCATTTTCCACGATCCTATGGAGGTTTCGAACCGCGCATCTGTGATTGTTCTTCTGACAGACCTCCTCAATTCTTTAGCGCCACCTGAAAGCTTGTCCACTCCTGATAAACCCGTAGTCACAGCCAGCGGCTCTATTCCATTTTCGCAAGACCTCCTCGCTTCTTCGAAAGATGCTGTACTCGGACTGCTCACTGTTGGGCTCAAGACTCCCAGCACTCGGGCACCAAGCCTCCACGGGCTTGCTGCTTTAATACGCGTACCATCCGCGGTAACGAAGGATGAGTTAGGGTACATAGTCTTGGAAGTGGGCGAGTTTGTCGGTAAAGAACCAGATGATGTGGAGGATTCCTCGTACGTTGCCGCCTTTCTAGGGCACATGTCTAGGCTCACTTATTTACAGGTCAGACGTACTGTCGTTACTATCCTCTATTGCCGTTGTCGCACCACAACATCTCGCAACACAGGTTCTCCCTCCACTTTTCCTCGCGCTTCCTGACCGCCCTCCGCCAAGAGACGCTCACTCACAGCGCACAGTGTACTGGCGCGCGCTGAGTGCTTTAAGTCAGTTATGTACTCAGCCAGAGCTGTTCGAGACCTTCGTGATTCGGCTTACGACGAAGTTGGACTTGCTTTGTTCCCCTCTGCTGAGCGCCTCAACCAACCCACCTCCAGCAGATATACTGAATGCGGAGGAGATGGAACCCACTGCAGCGTATGCTCATGCCATCCTGACCGCCCTCGGGAATACACTATCGGCGAAAGTTTCCAAACCACGTCCTGATGCGGACGTCCCGAAGTACATAAACACACTTCTGCCTCACCTGTTCCGACTATGTCTTGAGGCTGCCGTTGCAAAAGACCAACGGGTATTCTCAGATATGCGTCTCTTGCGTGTAGTCGCTCGTATAGTAAGATTGGTCGTTGAGGCCTCACCTACTGCGTGCGTTGTCCACTCGATCCCTTTTGTCCTTGTTTTATGATATGGTATCTCAGGTCACAAAACAAATTTTTCAGTGACTTGGTCAGTGCTTATCTTGACGGTCAAGTGAAATCGATCACAGGTGGAGATTTCACCTTTTCGTCGGAGGAATTCAATCCCATGAACGTTCGTAACACTTACCTCGGTTTCGCTGCGAGACCTCATGCATTTGGATGTTTATCGATAGGCCGGAACAAGCACTCGCCAGCGAAACACTGTGGTGCTCTATGCAGCAGCACACGTCCCTATGAGGAGAGATGTATATCAAATATAGTTTATCCGTCTACATGGTCGTCGCTCATTCCTACTAGGTTTCTTTAGACACTACCAAGCTGTCAGGGCGCCTCGTGGATCTCGTAACCTGGTGCAGCTCTGATAGCTGCACAACACCGCAGAGGGAGGCAGCATCGCACATGCTCGCTTCGTTAGTTAACAAGCGCGCCGACGGTTTGTCCTCTATTGATTCGTTGAGCTAACAGGTGTGCTAAATTACGGTTTTAGACATCGGTGACTTCTTAAACCATCAGCTTGATGATTATTGGTCCAAGGTGGTCTACAACCACACTGTTTCTGCCAGCGATCGGCGGAATGCGGTGGCACTTTGGGTTTCGGTGCGGACTTTCAGAATCCCATGTCGTTACCACCTCATGTTTCGGTGAACCAAATATAGATAGCAAGGGCTCTGCTCGTCCGATCACATCCGTCCGCAATGGTCTTTATCGATAAGCTTTTCGTCCTCATTGACGACGGAGACGAAGTTGGCCGGGAAGCGGCACACGCACTGGGAACGCTAGCTATCAAGGATGAAGTTCTCGCAAAACGCAACCATGCAATACTCAAGGTTCTAATTTTGCCAAAACGACCTTTCCCTATCTTATATCCATTCAACTAGGTTTTATATGCACAGAAGTACCTCGACGTTGTGCTTCCGAGGATACTGGAAGCAGTTCAGAATATCACAGGTAAGCCTTGTGCACAGGGTTCGACATTAGGTGGTTTACTGGATGTCCAGGTTCCAGACGAGAGGCTGCGTACCTGGTCGCACTGGCGTCCGTGTTAAACGCAGTTCCCAAAGCGTTGTACCTATCCCAAATGACAAAGGTATGCATGAAGAGTGGGCGGTTACTTGCTGTTGAAGACCGTAATCCCCGCAGTTGATGCCACTTCTCATCCGTGGTCTTGATTTGGAAGACCCTGCACTCCGCGTGGATATCATAAATATATTGACGAACTCCGTCGACGCCGCATCCGACGAGAAGAGTTCGCTATCAGCATACGCGTCTACGTTGGTTCTTGTAATGCTCAAGAACAGCATGGTCGTAGATATGCCCGATCCTGTCAGTGTTTGTTCTCGAGTGACAGGTGTGCTCTATTGATTGTAGTGGAATACACCGTTATCCGTCCACAGAGAGTACGCAGTGCGGCCCTGAAATACCTCGCCCTCTTGCCGGGTGTGATACGTTACGACGTCCTCCATCCCTACAAGGCTCAGGTACTGAAGGAGCTTGGTAAGGTATTAGACGATCCACGGCGAGCGGTGCGGAAGGAGGCAGTAGATGCAAGGTTTGTTTTTTTGGTTGCTCAAGTGCCGCTGAACTGACTCGTATCCCCATCTAGGACAACATGGTGAGTTCATGCGTGTATCCATCTTTGCACTCCCCGACCTGCCCGTTTTAGGTACAAGTATACGGGGTGAACGGATATATAGGTCATATGAGGTGTCCACCTCTGGGGACCGTGCCACTAACCGCGACGGCCACAGGTTGCGCACAGCATTTTTCCAGAGGGACCTGATCACTTGCCAGTTGTCAGATGTCGTGACACTGTTAGATTGCTTGTGCGAGGTAGAGTATGGCAGCATCTACTACACACACTGTATGCAGGAGCAGAATTGTAGGTTTGACTGGGCTACATGGACTTTATGCAAATACATCACCACTATATTATCCATATGACATGTATCTGTGGACAGTTGTTTGTTTTCTGCCACTTTTGGTTTTGCTCCTCCCAGGTGTTCATGCCATGCATGTGTTGAAAAGTCTGTGGTGTTGTGTTATACTCTGTCAGTGAGGATGGTTTCCTACTTACATACATAATCAGCCTTTGGCTTAGCCAGAGTATTTTCTACTTGTACCTCAGTTTTTGTCCAACTCAAAGCCTGAGGTATGGTTTATGTTCTTTGTTCTAACCTACAACATGATACTAATATCTACTTAGATATTTACTTTCCTTTTAGGTTGGTAGAGCAGTCTTTGTCCAACTTGAAGCCCGAGATATTTACTTTCCATTTAGTCCAAAACTTGTCCTTCATAACCTTCAAAAGTGTAGAAAATGGCTGTGGGCAGCCTCAGTAGTGACTCAACTACTGAGGGAACAGTACCAAAATGTACTCTAAGTGTGTGCTCTAAGTGCTTATGTAATCAACCAAAAAAGCACACCAAAAATAAGTATCACATGGGGGTGATTCAATCTCCAACAAAAAGGTTATGAGCCCCACCTGCATGGCTCTACTTCCAAACTTCTGAATCTACATAACTAGAAGGTCCTTACAACAAGGCTCTAGTATACAGATATGTCAAACCCTCCATCTGCTTCTATGGCAGGAAAGTTACCTGCACAAGCAATGTCCTTGACTATATGTAATGACATCTGGAAGAGTTACTCAAGGCTTGAGTTGACTGTATGACATCCCACCTTCTGACAACAATGGGTCAAGTTTCCAGAACTGGAAAGCATGGGTGGAGATGGTGTTGGATGTGCATGGACTCTAGTCTGTGGTTGGTGGTGTGGACACAACAATGCCTGACCCCAAAGTGCCCCCAGATGAGCATGCAGAATGGGAGATTAAGAATAGGGAAGCATGGGCACAGATCCTCCTTACCTTGAAGGATGAACCATTGAGTGGTGTCTTGTACATGAAGACTGCAGCAGAGGCCTGGACTAAACTCAGTGAGTGATATGAGGGAAAAGGAAAGCAGGCCATTGCATGTCTAATTGGAGAGCTATTCTGCAATACCCTCATGGATGACTCCTCACTTGAAACACAGCTAAATGCAATGCAACAGAAGGCATTGATCATACAGTCACTTGGTCAACCATTAGATGATGCACTAGTAGCCATTGCAATGGTCATATCACTTCCACCATCCTATTCAACTCTCTGCACCATTCTCATGTTGATGAACAACAAGCTCATGGTAGACTCTATAATATCACAAGTTCTTGTCAAAGAACAGTCAAAGAAGTTGTTGAGTGGGTGAACTGCCCTTATGGCTAAGACTGGAGAAAAAGGAAAGGGTAAAGCAGCAGACAAGAAGAAGAAAGGGAAATGTCACTACTGCAAAATCCCCAGTCACTTCAAGAGACTGCTGAAAGAAAAAGGCAGATGAGGCTGTGAAGAACATGCAGACAGGTGAAAAGGACAAGGATAAAGAGAAACCAAAGGACAAAAATGAGTTGTCAGCTAAACTCATGCAGGTTACATCTGGAGATGTCACAGAGCACCTTGAACTCTTCATGGCACACACAGCAGGCAAACCAAGCATGCACAAGTGGGTGGTTGACTCTGGAGCATCAGTGAACATGTCATGTCAATGAAAATGGTTCACCTCCTTTGTATCCTTGGTTCCCCCCCAGCTAGTCATCATTGGAGATGGTAGATCTATCCAAGCCATTGGAAAAGGTCACATAGAGCTCAGCACAAGCCTCCCTGATGGATCAGAAAAAGGGATCATGCTTCATGATGTGTACTTTGTGCCAGACCTTGACAAGAACCTTGTTTCAGTCCCTGCATTGACTGCAAGAGGACTGTGAGTTACATTTGGGGATGATGCCTGTGAGGTATTAGCCAATGGTCATGTCACAGCTGTGGCAATGAAATGAAAGTCATTATATGTCCTTGCAGCAAAACCTTGCACCAGAACACACTCTGCATACATAGTGAAGGGACCCATAACCTTACTTGACCCTACAATCTATTGACAGATGTTTGCAGAGTGGGACCTTGAGTCTAAGGAGTGTGAACTCAGTCTTTGAGTTAGGACAAAGTCTATATCTATTAACAAACCTAAGGAGTGTGAACTACCCAAAGGATAAGTGAGAATAGGCTACAGTATACAAGAAGGAATGTTACCTCAGTCTTTGAGTTAGGACGAAGTCTGAGGTGTAAGGGAAAAAAGATGAAGCTACGAGTATGGCATATTATGTAAGCGGTGCTCGCTGTACTCGGAAGTCACAAAACTCCAACACAATCACTGTACATATGTATCTGGCTTACCAAGGGTATGGGTATTATTTATTAGAAACCATTTACTTGCTGAGTGGGTGTGTTGAAGAGTCTGTGGTGTTGTGTTATACTCTGTCAGTGAGGATGGTTTCCTACTTAAATAATCAACCTTTGACTTTGTTGGAGCATATAAACCTCCCCTGTATTGCAGGTCCTAGGTGCGATGTTTGGGTGCTTACATAATCACCTTGGAGCGGACTTAGCAGTACAGTTTTCATAGAGTTCCCTCAGTAGCTCACAGCCTACTGAGGTAGCCTACAGGTACAGTAATCCACTCAGTAGCTCACAGCCTACTGAGGCCTACAGAATATATTTCAAGAGGTTATGAGCCCCGCCTAGCGCGGAAAATTTTCCTCGTAGGCATAACCCAGTTCAAGGCTACTCAAACTCGCCACGAACGACTCTAGTACTCGAAAGTAATTGGAAATATACTATGGAACCCGAACTCGCAGCGGATGGCTGCAACTGGCACACCTACGGCAGCTGGGTGCTGAAGTCTCTCTCGGAAGACGACTTATTGGGTTACCTCGAAGGGTCTGAAACACGACCTACACATCCAAGTTTACTACAGGAAGCTGGTGATGGTTGGACACCACAAACCGACGAGGAACGAGAAGCTGTCGCGGTCTGGAGAACCGCCGACAATGCGTGGCAACAGCGGGCTTCTATGGCCCATTACCTTATCATTTCCGGCATACCTGACTCTATCCTAATGCTTGTCATGCATTTCGAAACTCCTCGTGAGACCTTCGCCTACCTCGAAAGTCGCTATGGTCGAATTCCGAGACCTGAAAGCCCAAAGGTTGTTGATGAAGCCAATCGAGAGCGCGACTTGCTGTCTGAGCAGTGTGCAACTGAAGGTAGTGCTCAGAGCACTGAAAACAGCAACAACGAACCAGAAAACTCACCTGGTAGTCAAGGTGAACCAGTGTACAGTCCTAGCGACTGCGCCGAGATCACGAAGGGGCATTTAGAACCCGAGATGGAGATCATAGACGCGCAGCAGGTGGACTACCTACCCATGGTTGAAGTTGGGGTTGCGGACTCAGAAGTGCTAAATGAGTGCACGAACGCACTCGATGCACCTGGTGAGGGTAGTCAGTGGGCGAGTGACGAGGCTGCAGAGAGCCAAGACTTACCTGAGTCGAGTTCTAAGACTCTCGACTCTGTGGGCAATGCCGTTGGACAGGCCGGTGTACGACAGCAAATGCCTATTGAAGACAGTCAGTGCCTCGTGATGGACGACGAGACCGTCGCAAACGTACCTGATCCGCCCACCACTCACTACAAACTTCCTACCTCACAAATCAGATGCCCTACACGAACCCATAGTGCCACGAGCACGAAACCCATTCTACCTGTGTTGGAACCTCAACCAAAGGAGCCGGATAAGGCAGAGACAGGTGGTGGATGCAATGATGCAGTTAGCAGGGATCCCGTCGGCTCGCAAGGAGTCAAGAAAACGATGCTAGCTGATAGCAGAGGTCAGCATGGAGAGCACGAGGCAAAACGACTAAACCACTCACCTGCACCACCCACGCCACTTCCGAAGCATACTGGGGACACTACTCTACTCTACAGGGTACCCCGTCGACGTGAAAGATTGAAATCGAGTGCTGAAAGCGTCAGTAATGCTCATACGAGGCAAAACGCTTACTGTGTTCAAGTGGTCCGCAAGCGGATACTTCCGTGCCTCTCAATGTCCACAAAACGGCTCGAATACCTTGCGGGAGGGTCATGGATGGTAACGGTACGCTATAACAAGGTCAGGCATGTGATACGAGTCGAAACGAGAGGCTACACGCACCGTGGTAGCCATACAAATGTTTCGTCCCCCCACAAGGTCTTGCAGCATCTCTGGAACGTCTCGAATACCCTCTGGATGCAGGGGGTGCCTCATGTATCGACGCTGAATGATGCGAGATGGCCGACGAACCTGCCTATGGCCAAACAGCTGCCAGTGAGCAGCAGTACGAAGCAAGGTGACGAGCACAGGGCCAAACGGCCAAATGACTTACCTGCGCCATCCAAACCCACTCGAATCGACTTCCCGCATCCTCCTGGGACCCTCAGGGACGCACGTCGACGTGGCAGGATCAAAACCGACCTGCGAAACATCTGCAATGCCGAAACGAGAGGCAGAAACGCCTCCATACTCACCATTCCCATTCCGCCACCTCGCAAGCTTGCGAGAACCCTCTGGAATGTTGCTGATACATACTGGCGACATGGGATACCCCCTGGACGGTCGGAAAGTGTCGAAAATCCATTGTTATTCGAAACGGCGGCCTCGCGACAGCGGTACAAGGCCAGAGGACGCGCGCACAGCAAACGGATTCCCGAAATGGCAGTTGCCACAACATGCAGCACAGCCACAGCCACCTCGCGGCTCCTCGCACTACACAAGGACTCGAAGCTGAATTTGCAGCAATTACATTCGTTTATTTGAATATTTGGTGTATCATTCCTTTCGAGTTCTATATCTATCACCCTACCTGATCATACAGTGGAGTTTAAGGGGGTGTGTTGGAGCATATAAACCTCCCCTGTATTGCAGGTCCTAGGTGCGATGTTTGGGTGCTTACATAATCACCTTAGAGCGGACTTAGCAGTACAGTTTTCATAGAGTTCCCTCAGTAGCTCACAGCCTACTGAGGTAGCCTACAGGTACAGTAATCCACTCAGTAGCTCACAGCCTACTGAGGCCTACAGAATATATTTCAAGAGACTTAGCCAGAGTATTTTCTACTTGTACCTCAGTCTTTGTCCAACTCAAAGCCTGAGGTATGGTTTATGTTCTTTATTCTAACCTACAGCATGATACTAATATCTACTTAGATATTTACTTTCCTTTTAGTCCCAAACTTGTCCTTCATAACCTTCAAAAGCACATCTGTGCTTGGACAGTAGGGTGTCTCAAAGTAGATAGAATTGGGTGAAAGTTTTGCCACAAACAAGAACACTAAATACCAAACTTGCATCAGCATTCAAACTCTGACAGCACATGCTTTGGAGTGGCTGGGTGGCATAAACATTGTCCATGAACCATGTCTAACTGCACTGCACACTGAGGTCAAAGTCAAGGGGTTATGTCTTCTGCTTCTCCTGGACTGAGTTGTGGATGTGGGAGTAGGGGCCATGGGTGAGGTAGCCAGCCTTGATCTGAATCCATTAGTACCCCTTCCTGCATCCTCTGGGATGGCAAAGAGCATTTTTATTGCACAAATCTTTTTGTTTCCTTCTGCAAAGATAATCCAGACCTTTGCCTTGAGCTTTTTTCCAACTCTACTCAAGATGCTGCTGAGCAGGGCAGGCCCCACTGGCAGATGAGTTTGGACAAAGACACCTACTACCAACTCATTGCTCAACATGTCCTCACCAACAACCATGATCCCACAGTCAAGCAGGCTTATCTCAATGATCCACTCTCATTTGTCAAGACTGTTAAGGGTGATTTCACAAAGTAAGTTTATCCATTGTTGCAACTAGCAATATTCTGGATAACACTGATCAGTACATTCAGGCTCAAAACCAAGTATAATGCCATCAACAGATGGCTTGGCCTTTCAGGTGCTGGAGTACATCAGCAAACTGACCTTTTTGGGCCATAGAGTTCCCAGGCTGGTACCCCCTATAGGGGTCTACACAGCCTGCATGGATCTTGTGGCTGTGACTCTCAAGCAGTCAACAACTTTTTTATAAGTGGACAAAGACACCCCAGACATTACAACCTAGGCAGTTGGGTTGAGTTGATGATACCTTTCCACTAGTAGTTGGGTGGTGAACTACAGCATTTTGCTAAGTGACTGACCATACACTGATGAAATGACTTTGTATCTGTGTACAGAATTATTACTGTATAAGGTAGCCCTCATGCAGTTTCAACACATGTCACATGATGTGACCAAGTGTGACCACAGGCTTAGCAGCAGCAAGAGCACCATGTGCTCTGGGACCTTGGTTCCAAATTAAGGAATGTAAGACTCTGAGCTCCAGATTAGTAATGAGATTGTGGGTGTGGTATCTGATCAAATATGGTACTAGTATGTGAAGAGATGCTATTGTTTTACCTTTGTATTATCAAGTTCCTCTAATATATGTAGCTGATGGCAGCACTTGATGTCCACAATATTTCTTTGCTGCCCAAGCTGCCTGTGCTCCATTCAACCCCTTGTAGTAAGCATCCATAAAGCAGCAGGATCGGGTTGCAAACCTAGAGTGTGTTTTAGCCTAATACACATATGTCATATGTGTATACTACTCACTTTTGCATGCTATCCAATGGCACTGAATCCAATGCCTTTATGACATTTGCCTCCAGGTCTGCATCCTTTGATGACAGAGGATAACAACAATAAATCTGTTTAGCATACCCCCAGCACTGTTCAATGAAATTTAATTCACAGTGAAAATTTGGAAGATATATGACCTGGGAACCTCTTGTGCTGCACATGGATTCCAGGATTGTTTCAAAATTAATAAGATCAGGCTGATTGAAAAGAATGTGCCAACAACAACAAGTGGTTGCACCAGATGCACACTGTTTGCACTGTGCCTTCAAGTTGGTAACATCATAGCCTCATTCTGTCAAGATCTGGGGCATCCCCTTGAACTTTCCAGCATGTTTGTGGCCTTCAGGCCAATAGAACTCTTGGGGGGAACCATTGAAGAATCCATTTGAAATATGGGCTTTTGTCATTAATGTTCTTCCATCAGGACCCAGAACAATCTTGCCATTTGCATCCTGGACTGGTACATCAATGCCCCATTCTTTGCATCCCTTGGGCATGTTCTGTGCAGAGACAGAGCAATCAGCTCATTTCACATGAGTAGGGGCATTGTCAAAGATGAACACATGATCTTCATGCTGATAATATCTTTCCAGGATAGCCATTGCCTTCTCAGCATGGTGGATGATCTCATCATTTGAGAAGTATCCATCCCACCCCTTTCCTGCATGGAACAAGGCCCTCACCAACTCATTCCCATCAGGTGAGCACAGCCACCCAGAGTCAGCTGACACAAAATCAGCAGCCATCAGCAATGATCCCTCCCCCTTTGGTTGTGGCATTGGTGTCTCACTCCCATGGACCCACTTTTTTCTGTGATGATCATGGGCATAGAAGGTGGATTCATCATGGAACCAAGCAACTATGTGGCTCTGTGAGTCTTCATCTTGAGCCTGCTCCTCCACCAGTTCTCCTCCAATCATTGACCACCTCCACATCCTTGGCTCAAGTGCATACCATGCAGGAAGAGAGATGCCTTGTCAGTATGTGACCACATCATCCCTTTCATGGCCATCAACATATTGTGCCCCATGTGTCATAGTCCAATGAAATCCACATCCACTCATCCACTGCTCTGCAATTGCCAAGGAGATCACCTTCTTCAGTCTGTATCACTTTGCCACATCTGGCTGTCCCAAGTAATCAATGATTGCAGTGGCCATAACATATTTCCCCAGGGATTGGAGGTGGGTGAGAAGCTCCAACTTTAAATCCTCATCATGGATCCTTGATTTCATCCAGGCACCCCCATACTTGCTCACTGGTAAGTCATCATTGTCAAGTTTTGGCCCACCCTGACAATTCCCAATGCTCACAGAGGCCATGGGGAGTGTATGAAGATAGACTGACATGGGCTGACTCTGGCCAAAGGGGGCCAACATGTGCAA
Source organism: Pisolithus thermaeus (assembly GCA_024663475.1). NCBI lineage: Eukaryota > Fungi > Basidiomycota > Agaricomycetes > Boletales > Pisolithaceae > Pisolithus > Pisolithus thermaeus. The sequence goes on along the minus strand of JANFAF010000127.1, from coordinate 132,352 downwards.
CAGAGGTTTGGGGAGAGGGCATCAGGTTCAGCTTGTGTGCTGCCCCCTTGTACAAGCCCAGCCCTTGGATTTCAGACAGAGAGAGAAGTCAGGGGGAATCTGACAGAAGACAGAGGAGGCTGGTCAGGGACCATGGAGAAGGGGAACTAAATTGATATTCATACTGAGGGACCACTGCTGAATGTGGCAGGCTTATATACAGCAAGTGCACCATTGAGGTGGTACAGTATCAGAATGTTGGAACTAACATATGGAGTACAGTAAATTTTCAAGGGGCAGAAATGTCAGAAAACTTCAGCCAGGGAATGGTACATATGACAGAAGTGATTCATGGGACAAAGAAGAAATATCCAGAAAGGAATGGTATGGACAGAAAGCCTTTGGAGCACTCACCAATGGCCAATCAGAAGGTAGGCCAAAAGCCTAAATGAGTAGTGACCCTGCACTGAACCATGTGGTGCAGTAGCTGTGCCATGCCTAGACCAGCCTGTTGACCCAAAAGGAAGGTGGCCCCTGAGAGGGTGGAAGGTGTCACCTGACTGAGGAGTGACAATCACATGGTGGGCCCAACAGGGGCTGACAGCACCCAATGATGGCCAGGGCAGTTACATGCCACATGAGTACCACAGCAAGCAGACAGGTGCAGAGTGGAGCAGAGGAGGGTTAGTAACCCAGAATGAAAGCATGGGCATGACACTCATGATCCAGAATGAATGCTGTAGACCACCCTCTGACTTTCCATGACAAGTATTTCCCATGTCCAATAAACTTTGCAGTGTTGAGTGCAGCATTAGTCCATGTGTCACCATTTATGTAGGCATGGAGAAAGTACTGCATCCAAGTTAAACATTTTTCAAGGGAAACAGTGAGTCTGTTTGCTTTTTGTCCTTGCCCATTCATCCTCAATGGTTCAAGCAGTCCTTTGAGATCAGCCAGTGCACTGTGTGCATCCAGAACTGTTGGCACTGTTGACCAAGCACTGTGAGTAAAATAAGAGTTGTTACTGGTCTGGTGTGCACATTCTGTGACTGTGCTGTGGCTAGAACTGCCACTGCCACTGGAGCTTTCAATCCCATGAGTTCTATCCACCTTGTTAACAAAATGCACTTGATGACCTTTGAATAAGTCCTGGCCACCATTCTCATCACATATTGGATGTTCAGGGTCAAAGCAAAGTGTTATTGTTGTGGACAGGTCTGAGTCACTGTCCACTGAGTCTGAATCTGAGTGCAGTGAGTCTAAAGCTGTGTCTACATCTGAGCCTGGTCTCCAGGGGGGCTTGGGGAATCTCCAACCTGTCATGGAGATTCCCCAAGCCCCCCTGGAGAATCTCCAATTGGTCATGGAGAATTTCCAAGGTGCTATGCATGGTCATAGTGATGTCAATTTGGCATGGGGATGCCAGAAATTCTTTCACCAGGGGTAAGTCAAATGTGCATGGGGAATTTCCAGGTGTAGCCTGTTCAATGGCCAGCTGCCACCTGAGCTAGCTCAACTTAGTATATAGCATTCCCATGTTTGCAATGGAACAGGGTTCAACTGAGCCTGGGTACAACCCAATTATCACCAGGCATAGGTCAATTCACCCTGGGAATTCCTATGAGAAGTCCAGTTATCACTAGGAATAGGTCAATTTTACTGGGGAATGTCCAGGTACAGACTAGAAAAGGGGTCAACCTACCCTGGGAAAGTCCCAACTGCTACCCTAGGGTAGGTCAAAAGAGGATGGGGAATGCCAAGGTTGAGCCAAGTAGGGGGGTCCATTTTAGTCTGGAGAATACCCAATTGCCTTCAGGGACTGGTCAATTTGGCATGGGAAATGGCCAGGGTTGGACTGGAAGTGGGTCAATTTAGCCTGGAGAAGATCCAGTTGCCACCTGGGCCAGGTCAATTTGGCATGGGGAATGCCCAGGGTCATGCTAGGACCTTGGTCAATTTAAGCTGGAGAAGATCCAGCTGCCACTTGAGATAGGCCAATTTGGCATGGGGAAAATCATATCAGGATCCCAGCCATTCCTGCTATATGGGAGAATCCCCAGGCATGTTCTGGAGAATCCCCAGGTGTCAGGTATTCCCAACCACTTGACACCTATTAGGTCATAACATCTATAAGAATATATGAACCTAATAGGTCCCTCTAGGGGTTGACTGAAGTGGGAAAGTAGGTCAATTTAGCCTGGAGAAATCCCAGTTGCCACCATGGGTAGGTCAAATTGGCATGGGGAATGCTCAGAATTGAGCTGGAAAGCAGGTTAATTTAGCCTTGAGAAATCCCAGTTGCCACCCTGGGTAGGTCAAATCAGCATAGGGAATGCCCAGAATTGAACTGGCAAGCAGGTTAATTTAGCCTGGGGAAATCCCAGTTGATACCACAGGTAGGTCAAATTGGCATGGGGAATGCCCAGAATTGAACTGGCAAGCAGGCTAATTTAGCCTGGAGAAATCCCAGTTGCCACCATGGGTAGGTCAAATTGGCATGGGGAATGCCCAGGATTGGACTGGGAAGTTGGTCAATTCAGCCTGGGGAATACCCAGAAAATGCATGTAATATCTGGGAAAAAATCATATTTGGACCCCAGCCACTCCAATTATTGACACCCAAAATGTATTTATTTCAGAGAAATGGATTTCCCCCACTTTCTCCAGCATCTATTGCATGGCAGGTCTGGAGTTTCCCCAGCCATGAAGTGGAGAATCTCCAGAGGTTGGGAATTCCCAACCAGTTGATACCTATTAGGCCAATACATCTATAAGAATATATAGACCTAATAGGTCCCCATAGGTGGTTGACTGAAGTTAACATGAAGAACAAAAAACTGGGGGAATATGCACACCTAATCCCAAGATATCTGCTAGTGGGTCCCCCAAGAACTTTGAGTGCAAAATTGGCTATATCTCCTCAATAGTTAAATGCAGCAGTGACATAAGATGGACCAATAGAAAGCCCTCAGCAAGTTGAAGAAGAAATCCCAATTTGCAAGAGATTCAGTGGAAAAGAACAGAGGTGGAATGTGGCATATAAAATGGGGGGAGGAGGGACAGAGAGTCAAACCAAACAACCAATGCCCCTCATGGAGTGCTGCAGTCATAGAGCACAAAGAAAATATCCCAAAGTCAGATGAACAATCTTCTAGCTTGTTTCATCTGGACATCAGTGTATATTTAACCTGTAATCAGTCTTTATTACCATAGTGAGTAAGTATGTATACTAGGGGAGACAAAAATGCACATAGCATTTTCCCAGTCCAGCTTCTGAGGGCTTGGGGCCAGGGAAACCTCAGGCCAGTCCATGAAGCCCAACAAGCCCAGTATGAGGGCTTGGCTTGGCCCCAAAGCTAGGGCTGTTGGCTTGGGCATGGCTTACCAGTGCAAAAATGATATTTAATACAAGGTATTTCTACACAAGTTGTACTCAGTGTGCGCTGGGAAAAACTATAAAAAAAACTCTAGGACATGATATAGAGCATCTAGGAGAGCTGGACTAATGAAGAATTAGAGAAAATACAGCACACCCAGTCCCAATATATTCCAAATTTCCTCATACAGGGCCTTTCTCCAGAAAAAAGGCAATATCTCCAGACACGCCAGTGTACTAGTGACAGAAAATATATCAGCTGGAAGGTATATTCAAGTAGAATCACCTTTTAGAAAACCGCGAGGTTGAGTGCAACGGTTAAGGAGAAAATGTGGTGCGAGCTCAGAGGCAGGGGGAGAGGTAGTGTGTCGAGGCACAACTGCTCAGCAGAAATCTACGAGACCTCCAGATGTGGTAGAGGGAATTAAGGGGAGATGGGAGAATGATGAAATAAGAAAAGCGGCACACCCGATGACGAGTTGTGTCAAAATTCGTTGTACAGCACCTTCCACTAGAAAATGGGCAATATCTCGGGAAGTGCTGAAGCAAACGCGACGAGAAACATACCGCTGGAAAGGTCTCTTCGAGTAGTCCTAGGCCTGAAATTTGCGAGAGATTTGGCGCGACGGGTCGCGAGAAATCGCGTGTGCAAGTTCAGGGGTAGGGGGAGGTAGTGTGTCAAGGCACAACTGCTCAGTGGAAATCTACGAGACCTCCAGACATGGTAGACATAATCAGGTGTAGATGGGAGAATGCTGAAATAAGGAAAAGGTGCACCTAATGACAAGTTATGTCAAAATTCGTTGCACAGTACCTTCCACTAGAAAATGGGCAATATCTCGGGAAGTGCTGAAGCAAATGCGACGAGAAACATACTGCTGGAAAGGTCTCTTCGAGTAGTCCTACATCAGTAAAAAAAGGAAGTATGATGTAGGACTATGTAGCCGACATTGTGTTTGTAGCAATTGTAGTCTTCTCCCCCTTATGTAGTACTACATAGCAGTGTTAAGAATCATTTTCCTCCGAAGTCAGATTAAGCCAGGCTTTGTAGTTCCGGCATGTCCGGAGTTGGGCTACTGTGCTGGAGCTTGCAAGAGCCAGGGTTGGGTGGCACGTGGCCCGTGAGGTCGAAGCCCAGACTGGATAGGGGCCCACTACCTAAATCGGCCTCAGCTCGTGCGCTGTGCCCTTGGACAGGTCTGGGTAGTGGTTGAGATACTGGGTACTCCGGGTTCTAGGTTGATTATCCGACTGACTCTACAGTACAGATCTAACCAAGTATTTATACTACTAGTCTGGAGGGGGCACTACCAGAGTTCTGGTAGTCTTGGTAATAACTAAGAGGCTATGTACGAACATTAATAAGTGAGTGACTAAAGAAAGTCCAGGAACCTGTCTACCAGTAGTAGGCACAGGTCTGACAAATACGCAGTAATAACTAACTGTACTAAGGAACGTGGTAGTGCTAGACTAAACAGAGAACAAGATTCAGACCAGAGGGTCCGGAGGTGGACACTGATCCGGAGTTCACGCGCACCACTACCGGAAAACAGATAACTACCGGTAGTGTACCTACTAGTAGCGTGACCTAAATACATGCATATGACAAGCAGCCTGCACAGCACCACTGCACTATGTCGTACTATGTAGCAAGCCACAATTGGGCTTCGGCACTCATTTCATCACACTATGTAGCAAAAAAAAGGCAATGTAGAGTCATCAGAATTCTGTAGTCGAAACAGTACAATAGGCATTGGGTATCTAGTCAGAATCAGTACTAATCATCAGCCACTTGTATGTGGCAGGTGATCAATGACATAGACGTCAGAATCCTACAGTCGAAACGATATGGATACCTAGTCAGAATCCATATCAGCCATCTGATAGTCATGGATCACATTCAGAAATGCACGGGTCGGGATAGCCTTCTTTTGGTCATTAGTACTGTTGACTGTGATGCTGGTGTGAATGCTGGCACAACAAAAAGTGGCTTAGTGCCATGTAAAGCAGTGAGAAGCACCCAGGTACTCACCACCCTGTATTGTAAACTTGCTCAAGGAGCTTTTTAACCAAGTCTAGATCACCTGCTGCCTGGCTGAATTTGTTCAGCAATGCGAGGTGACTGCCGAAGACTCCGGAATAGTCATCTTCCTTGAATATGATCATTTCGTGCAAGCCAGATGACCACTCATCAATTGCACATTTGATCTGGACTTGACATCGGTAAAGTATATTTTGTAAGTGTGAAACCTACTGCTGTAAGTGCGAGTGCGAATGCAACACGAGGGAATGGATTGTAGTATTTTCTCCACTTGATAGCATCGTCTGATTTGTTTTTGAATAAAACTTCGTTGATAACCTGTTGAATTGCAGGGTTGGTGTATAGACCTGTGTGCTCATCGAGAGAAGAGCCCTGCACCTAGGAAGTGTCGGGTTAGTGGTTACTGTGCAGGCCTGAGGGTCATCTAATGACTTACATGGAAAATGAAAGCTGAGTCTTGCTTGAGCTCCCCAACGAGAAGACAGTTCTTGGCCTGCACTCCTTTGTTGGCACTCATCTCGAAGCCAAAAGTGGTTGCAACGATGGGACGAGCCTTCGTCTTGAACTGCCCACGGATGTGCATGCTCCATGCCATGATCTGGCTCATAGTTGAGTCAAACATGCCCTTATGATCACAAAAGCTCACCAATTTTAGAATGCCTCCATCATGAGCGAGCTTGGTACTGTGGTGTTGGCAAGCAAGAGACCACGCCTTCTTCGCCCAATTGACTTCCTGAACACTGGTAGGGAATGGGTTTTCTGTGAGTAAAATCGCACAATAAATTTTGATTGCTGTTTCGAGAATGGCTCGGACGTCCGACTCATAGTTTGCTGCCTTTGGCTGACCCTTGCTTGTATTATTGATGACAAGAGCCTTCACATTCGGGCTGTTGTCTTCGTCTTCTCTCTTGGCTACTGCTTCCAACTCAAGTGTAGTATAGTTGCTTACAGTTGCAAGGATGTCCAAACTCCAAGATGGTGATCCATGGTCCACATCACAACACACGCGCTGTAGGCTACTCTTCTTGCAAGAGTGCTAAGAGAAATGAGAGGGGAAAGCTGTAGGTAAAACCTAGGCTCATCCCAAGGGGTCTTGAGTCGGAAGGAGACAGAAGAAGGGGATGTTAGGCGGAAAAGTGGGAAATATACGAAGGGGAAACTCGAGGGCTCGTTGGAACTTGGTAGGCGGCAATAGATAGCTTGTAGGACGGTTTACGGGATGTATGGGACTCAATGGCGGCGAAGAGGCGGCAAAGGCAATTCTGGGACTTGGGGTACTCTTGAAACCTCGAAGACGACTCAGGAAGGCTCTCTAGACTCAAAGGGGACTCTTAGGTTCTCGCTCTGTGACACCAAAAAAAGTGGGTGGTATATTTTTCTAAGTAGCCCAGGCTTTTGTATCGTAAAGACAGTGGTATCTAAGGTAAAACTCGGCATATTTCGGATCTGTCATATGTCAAAAGTAATAACAGACAAGGCAAAGTCCGACACTGGTACAGACACGTGCGCGGTGGTGACAGCAGCAAAGGCAAGGCAAACAAAAGTAGAGAAAATAAACATGAACCAAGACAAAGCGGCATAGCTACACGTCTGAGCAATGGGGTCACATCCTGGAAGCTGACAGGGGGTGAAGGGAGCGGTATAGGTAAAGGAGGGTCTGCAGGGAGGCACAGTGACACGTGACAGGTGGCAATGTTGCTGGCGGTAATAGGCACGTGATCGAGAGGGAGCGTAGTGTAGGCAGCGACACAATCCTGTGACCATGACGGGCGTGTGATCTGGGGGTGTGTGATCTGGCAGGTAACGAGAGTTGGGATTGCCACCGAGGGCTCTTTGCAGCCTCAGGGAGCCTAGGCTCCCTACAGCGCTTCCTCGGCTGATTGTTGGTTTGCTCATCACTCAGCCCATCCATCATGAACAAAGCCTGAGGGACAGAGCGATGGCCATATGACCTTGGAAGATTATAGAGCATGTTAGTTGAAGTGTTAACACATGATCGAATGTCTTACATGGGTTCATCGTTGCAGTCATCATATTCCATCTGCCCACTAACATTGTGGGTGGACATACATAGAATGTATCAGTCATAATAATGGAAATACAATAGCTGACTTACTCAGCAAAGGCAAAGGGCATAGGTTCTTGTTCATGCACCCTTTTATGGCCGATGATAGGGTCCAGGGTGATATCTTCGTCGTCGCTATAGGCATCGTTCGTCAAAACGTTCATCACAGACGGGGTATGAGTGAGGGGGCACGCATGCACAGGGAGTGCCACCTGAAAGTAGTTGTTAGTGTATCCAAGTTGACGCCACTACTGAAGCGTAGAAGAGACTTACCTTAGGTCTAGCCAGAGTCCTGTCTGTGATGGGTGGCACATTGCCCTTTCGCAAGACGAGTGGCGATGTAAGAGCACTGCGAGGATTGTCATGTATGGAAGAGGAGTTTACAACTGATCTAGCAGAAAACTAAAGAAGATAATTAGTTTTCGTACTGATGAATGTGGGGAAATGGTACCGCACTGTCTCGTCAGACTGGCAACTGGTCTGGTGGGCCCATAGCGGCTTCGTCTACTTGCTTAGTCGCACCCACCAGAGCACGCAAGTCAGTTTTTGCTGCCTGGCTGACTTGGTCATGCTTCCGCATCAAGAGCTCGCATCGCTTGGCCTTGGAGATAGCTTCCTCGTCTTGTTTCTGTTTTTCCTGTTGTTGCTCATCTGTGGTGAATGTCAGACTATGTAAACCTGCACGAGTGGCAGAACAGTTACCTAGCATAGCTTGTACTTTTTCACTCGGCCGACATGCATGAGCAGAGCGGGTAACCTCATTTGACTGAGGGTGTTGAACACTGTCATCTAATGCTCGCAGCATTTCAGCACGATCAGCAGGCGGGTTGGGTGCGAAAAAAAACAGAGACCGCTTACCAAAGTACTTTGTTTGCAGGTAGTTTTATACTGCATAAGAGTCACAACATGTACACAACACATACAACACGTTGACGTGGGTTCGCGTATGACACGTTGATGTGGGTTCAACGTTCAACATGTATGCAATGCATACGACATACTACATTGCATCTGTGACAGGTTCATAGTCATGTACGACACGCTGACAAGGGTTACAACACCTCTGTGACAAAGTATTTTGAAATCACAGTGTGAGGGATGACAGGTTGAGCTAAGAGTGTTGCAGAAAAGCTTTAGAGGCTTACTAGTATAGCCATGAAATGGACGGAGTCCCAATGTAAGGGCAGAAATCTGCTAACCAGGTTTGGCAAACTTTGGAATGGCTATAGGAAAGTTTTAGCACCACAACCGCCGAGCTACATTTATTCCCCTGCACCATCATGCCTCGGGCTAGGAAATCACTGCACAAGTGCAGTCAGTGTGGCCTGGGTTTTCCAACAAGGAGTGGAGTGTGCCAGCATATTTCTCACTCACCATTATGCCAGGCACAATGGGTTAGCCAAAGGGTTTGCAACAGAGTAGCTGCCGAAGCAGAGAGAATTGAGATGCACTATGTGAGCGATGTGGGCATCGATACTCAAGACAAGCCATATGCTGCTCAGGTCGAGGACATGCCAGACGACAAGGAATACTGTCCATGCTATGCTTGCAAGTATGACGATGCACTGGGACATATGGATGTGCAGAGGCCATATGCTGCTCGGGTCGAGGACATGCTGGACAACGAGGAATGCTTTCCACACTATGCATGTGAGTATGACAAGGGTCCAGTGGCTGATGTCTTGGGAAAGGGGGAGACTGCATTCAACAAAATGAAGAAAGTCCAGGACAGTCTTGGAGGGAGCACGTATTCTCCTTTTGAAGATCGTGACGAATGGGAGTTAGCACAATGGCTGATCAACAACATCAATCAGTGGGTGACAGATGAATTCCTGAAGTTACAAGTAGTAGGTGATCAGTGATATCAGTCAAGGGATGAAGTAGTACTTACCACGAGTCTGAAAGACGAGGTCACACATGACCAAGTTATCGAAGTAATTACAAGTTTATGAAAACCATCGACCAGCTCCCGACTAGTACCGAATGGAAGTGTGAGTTGGTGCATGCTCATGGAGATGATGAAGACATTGGAAACGATCAGGGGGGAGACAAAGATCATACTGTAGGTGGGGAAGAGATGGAGCTTTGGGTGCATGACCCGGTTGCCTGCATCACAGAGTTAATAGGAAACCCAGCATTTCATGGTGACATTGTGTATGCACCTGAGAAAGTTTACACCGACTGTCAAGGAAGCACTCAACAGTACGATGAGATGTGGATGGGCAACTGGTGGTGGGAGATGCAAGTAAGTATGCACGCTCGAAACATTACCCATCGACTTGATAGACAATTCAGCGATGCTTGCCATCAGGAGGAACTGTCGCACCAGTTATTCTTGCGTCTGACAAGACTGAGTTGTCGCGATTCAAAGGCGACAAAAACGCCTGGCCCATGTACCTAAGTATTGGAAATCTGGCGAAAGAAGTGCATCGTCAGCCAAGTCGCCACACATCCATGCTAGTCGGCTACTTACCTGTATCCAAACTCGAGTCATTTGATGACAACTTGATTGGCCAACACCATCTGTGTCACATCCGTGACGTGTGTGTAAGGTCCAGACCACAGTCCGACCATCTGAGGTGTCGTTCTAGCCCTATGGGCTCCTGTCGTGAAACTCTGTTCTGCCTCTAATTTGACTTACGGTCTATTTCTACTTCTGTCTCCATATTTAGTATGTTTCTCTCACGCTTCCAAGTGACTTGCTACACTACCGTACCCGTACGTCTTACTAATCCCTGTACCATCCAGCTATCTGGTGACTACCGACTTACCTTACTAATAAGCTCACTAATATTGTTACTCATCTGTACTGCACTCCGGTAGTCGCTACACCCCAGACATTGCTTTATGCTTTTCTCTGTACTATAAAAGCCTTGTACATATGTCATAGCACATCAGTTTGAATATCGAATAAGATACTCATCGATCTCACTCGACTCCAAATAGTTTCTGGATAGCTCTGACCTCTGGGACTCGGCAGGAAGAAGTGTACTAAGTTGTATGCTAAACTCTGACTACCTGGACTTTCGCTCTAAGCCTCCTCTGCCCTCGGACCCTCTCGGAGACCATTGAGAACCGGTCTTGACAGTATATTCAAACTCAAATCCCTGCAAGAGCCCACCAAACCCCCACACCATGACCATGACTACCCGACTCCGTTCCCGCTCAATGGCTGTTGAAGCTTCGGAACAAGCTGCAATTGACGACATGCACGAGTCTAGTGCATGTATTGCACTAGCAAGCTGCTGATGCCCTCCACCGTCGGTGAGCCAATTTCGAAGCTTCTCCGCCAGGGGAGAACCCCTCGCTACCCCAGCTCCTAGAACTGGCTCCTCCAACAGACATTCCTCATCTACGGCACGACCAACCCCAGACCCCTTCGGAGGTGACGACCCCGGAGATGATGGTCCCGGAGACGATGGTCCCGGAGACGATGGTCCCGGAGACGACGATAACGATGATGATGACGACGACGACGAAGGAAACCCTTTCGTCGACGCCCCAGAACAGCTAGACCCTCAACTAGCGGTCTTGCAAAACTTGGCAATGGCCGTCAACTGTCTGTCACGCTCAACCCGTTGCTCTGATGACACTTCGTCCTCACACGCCAAAGTCCGAGAGCCAGACACCTTCGATGGAACTGATCTGAAGAAACTCCGGACGTTCCTAGTCCAATGCGAACTGTGTTTCCAAGATCGTCCCAAGGCATTTTGCCTTGATAGGAACAAGGTCACGTTCGCCCAATCTTATCTTAAAGGAATGGCTCTCAAATGGTTCGAGCCAGACCTCCTAAACTCTGGAGATCTGGCAGACCGTCCACTCTGGATGGATAGCTGGCTAGATTTCATAGCAGATCTCCAGACAACTTTTGGACCACACAACCCGGTCGCAGACGCCGAGCACCAACTCGACCACCTCCACATGAAAGAGACACATCGTGTAAACCACTATGTGGTTGACTTCAACAGATTGGTGTCACAAGTCCGAGGTTACGGAGATGGCGCTCTCCGCCATCTATTTTATACCGGACTCCCAGATCGCATCAAAGATGAAATTAGTAGGGTTGGGAAGCCCACCACACTATATGGGTTGCATGCGCTAGCCCAAGAAATTGACGTGCGCTACTGGGAGCACAAGGATGAGATCTCTCGTCAAGCAAAGTCCTCTGGCAACAACTCCGGAAATAACTCCGGAGGCAAGGCCAACTTGAACAAGGGGGACAAGCAGAAACCTGGCAATGCCAACCCCCAGTTGGGTGGAAACCAGCAAACTCCGTCTACCTCGAACCCCAAGTCTCCAAACAACCAGAACTCTGGAGCACTGTCCACGTTATCTAACAAGGTCGGTAAAGATGGCAAGTTGACACCTGCTGAGTGAAAGAGACGTTTTGAGCAGAATTTGTGTATGTTCTGCGGAAACTCCGGGCACAAGGCCAAAGAGTGCCCTAAGTCTACATCTCGCGCAGCTAAGGCTCGCGCAACCATGGTTACTGAGTCAGAAGCCAAACCAACTGCCTCCTCCGAGGCAAAAAAATAGAGTGCAACTCTCAGAACTCCGCACAGCCTGGGAGTTGCATTGATACCGACTGTGCACCCTTGGAGGCACACCTCAACGCATCCGCTCTTTCAAATCCAAATTCATTGAAACCTTCTGTCACCCTTGACTCATATAATATTCCGGACTTTTCAGCGTTAATAGATTCGGGTTCTACCCACTGTTTTGTAGATTCTACCTTCGTCAATAATCACGGTCTTTCAACCTACTCCATCCCACCTCTCGTCCTCTGTCTGTTCGACGGTGTGACAACGACATCAATCAGTAAAGCCTCAAACCTCTCAGTCCGTTTCCCCTCCGGAGATATCACCGATATGACCTTCTATGTAACTCTGTTGGATTCTGAGTGTAAGATAGTTCTCGGACATAACTGGCTCACCTGCTACAATCTGTTGATTGATTGGGTACTGAGCAGTATTAAGTTCCAAAACCTTACATCTCGTCTGCCAGTGCCGACGTCGCCCTCTGACTCGGAGTCAATTCCGAGAAACCCCGTAGACGCCCCCTTGGGCTCTCCAGACACCACACTTCCCAACTCGGTCAATAACTCCTCTCCACCCAACACCCGAGCACCGAACATCTCCCTTGTCAACGCAACGGCCTTCATCCGCACTTGCAAGCTAGATGGCTCAACCCAGTTCTCCCTCCAGGTCCGACCTCAGGATGGTACCAAACTCCAGGCTGCCACCATTGTGGGCTACTCTTCTTGCGAGAGTGCTAAGAGAAATGAGAGGGGAAAGCTGTAGGTAAAACCTAGGCTCGTCCCAAGGGGTCCTGAGTCGGAAGGAGACAGAAGAGGGGGATGTTAGGCGGTAAAGCGGGAAATATACGAAGGGGAAACTCGAGAGCTCGTTGGAACTCGGTAGCCGGCAATAGATAGCTTGTAGGACGGTTTACGGGATGTATGGGACTCGATGGCAGTGAAGAGGTGGCAAAGGCAATTCTGGGACTCGGGGTACTCTTGAAAACTCGAAGACGACTCAGGAAGGCTCTCTAGACTCGAAGGGGACTCTTAGGTTCTCGCTCTGTGACGCCAAAAGGTGGGTGGTATATTTTTCTAAGTAGCCCAGGCTTTTGTATCGTAAAGACAGTGGTATCTAAGGTAAAATTCGGCATATTTCGGATCTGTCATATGTCAAAAGTAATAACAGACAAGGTAAAGTCCAACACTGGTACAGACACGTGCGCGGCAGTGACAGTGGCGAAAGGAAAACAAACAAGAGTGTAGAAGACGAACACGAACCAAGGCGAGGCGGCATAACCACACGTCTGAGCAATGGGATCGCACCCTGGAAGCTGACAGGGGGTGACGGGAGCGGTATAGCTAAAGGAGGGTCTGCGGGGAGGCGCAGTGACACGTGACAGGTGGCGATGTTGCTGGCAGTAATAGGCACGTGACCGGGAGGAAGCGTAGTGTAGGGGGCGACGCAATCCCGTGGCTGTGATGGGCGCGTGATCTGGCAGGTAGGGGAAGTTGGGATTGCCGCCGAGGGCGCCTTGCAGACTCAGGGGGCCTAGGCTCCCTACACCTCCCGGGGTCTTTAGACTTTGACCGTCCTCGGTCAAGCGCACGTGATCAGGTATGGGACGGAGACGGAACGCCATAGTGATGAAAGTGGCTGTGCCCGGATCAAAAGCACAAGCGACGGGGTTCTCGAGCACGTGCTGTGGGAAAATGCTTCTGTGGTGTAAAGTTCGCTTAACGCACCAAGTGTAATCGCCGTGTTCGTTCCTTTTCTGCTAAGTCCGTCAACCTCGCTCTTGCCCACCCATCGCTACCAAGTTTCTCCCGTCCCCTACACAATGTCCTCCTCCCAGAGCACCTCCTTGACTGCACCTCCCTTCGTTACGCCTAGCACCACGCGAGATCTCATCCCGGGAATGTGGGTGTCGCATATGAAGAAGCTGGAGTCGTTGATGAAGGAGATTCCGGGTGAGTCTGCAGACGAGGAGACAGCACGAGCGTGGTTGGGTCGGTACGAGGAACTATCAGTGAGTTGCCTGTGTGGTACTGGCGCCTCCATCCTTCTAACTCTCGAGTGCAGGGGCATATCGAACAACTTCGCAAGTTCGCCTCAGACGTGAGCTCGGGGGTTCCCGACTACCCCGACGAAACCGAGATCGCGATTAGCAATGCCTTCATGGCGTTAACGGCGCTGCAAGCTCGATTCCCGCCGCACGCAGCAAAACCCAAGACGAAGCCAACTGCCCCCAGCCCCAGCGCTCCTCAACCAGGGAGTGAGGTAGTCCGTCGGTCGCAACGGCAGTTAGAGAAATCGGCCGACAAAGGGAAGGAGGGTGTGATGGTGCGTGCAGGAATCCTGACTGACAAGCAACACTTTAACGTCTGGGACTGGTCAGGCTACCGAAGGTGGGTCGCCAGCTAAGATTGCTGAGGGCGCGGCGTCGACTGGCCCGAGTGGCCCTTTGGCGGATGAAGACATGATGGAGGTCGATCCTACGCCGGGGAACACTGAACCTTGTGAACGGTGCATAAAGCGGGGGATCATCTGTGTGTGGAAGGAGTGGACTGCATGTGAGGCTTGCCACGACGGCAAAAAGAAATGTGACAAGGCTGGGAGACCTGGTAGGAAGGTAAGCAAAACCCTTTTGACTGGCACATTCAGCTAGTGACCCCGGGACATAGCGCAAGATCCCAGAGGGTTCGGTGCCCGAGTCGGCGTCGACAAGCAAAAAGGCCAAACCGCACCCCACTCCCCCTCCATCCTCAGTGCCAACTCCTATGACAGGACGACCACGACCTTGGCTGGTCAGTCGCTCAGCGGCTTCCCAGCCCGCTGCCTCAACGTCTGTTGCAGCGGTGACCGAATCCCAAGACCCACCACCGCCGCCTCCACCTCTCCCTCTTTTCCTCCCCAGTGGCCCATCCACCCCCACTCCCACTCCCAGACCTCCAGTTCCCCTTACCCCCCGCGTCACCAGTAAACCTGCTGACCAACCGACAGAGTCCTCAAGAGACTCTAGCGAATTCCTTAGCGCACAAGTTGAGTCGGGCCAGGGCGAACAGGCTCCTGAGGTTGCAGGCGGCGAAGACACCGGTACTTCGAAGGTCGAAATCGATCTGACCGAGTCCGAGGAGGATGCCACGCCTACGGGGCCAACTCGCCTGCCTGTGAAAGGTAAGTGCCGCCCACACGGTAGTCGTCTCCACCCTATCGAGGAGTTGGACAAACGGATTGCCGACGTGGAGTTGTCAATTGAATGGGGGGAGGATGCCCTGATGGACCTGTTCTCGCAGATGGCGCAGGTCAGTACGACCGTGACCCAAATATGTGAGGCGCTTTGTCAGTCTCGGTGCCAGCTTCGTTCCCTGAAGGCCTGGTGGGAGGAGCATTTTATCCCTGGTCCCTCTGCATCATCTTAGAGTAGGAACGGTAGTTTCCCCACTCCCTTTTTACTTCGTGTCTGCTGTCGTACTGTAGATCGGTGGTAATATTATCTTGTGTGCAGGCTGCCTCGGAACACACTTCGTCGGTAATACTGGAAGGTTAGAATAACATAAGAGACATGAGTGAAAGGAAGGAAGAACGAGTGGTATAGTACTGTCATCCTGACTGAGTAGGTAGCGGCAATTGTCGTTTTAGTTTTGGGCTGAACTCTATAGACGGTAAACAGTGAGTAAAACTATGGGTCAAGGAAAAGAGGAGACAAGGAAATTTGGCTTTTTGATTTTTTTTTTTTTATATCATTTTATGGTTTTGTGTTCGGCTTTTTTTGTGTTGGTAATTTGTATAGGTAAAGCGTCTGTTAAAAGATAGACAAAGGACGAAAAGAAAAGAAAAGGAAAGAAAAGAAAAAGGAACGTAGGATGTAGGTTACTCATCTAACTCGTCCCCAAGGACACCAGCCAGTTCTGGGTCGGGAAGGGAGTCGTCTTCGAGCTGATTTATTGCAGACCTGTCGAGGCCGACCAGGTGGGTGACCTTGATACGGGACCTGTTTCTTGGGAAATAGGGGTATAAGCGAAAGGCGGCAAAGCGAAACTTCGAAACAGCGCCATCAAGCTCCGTGAGGAGATAGGAGCCTCCTTTGGTGCGGCATACGACTACCATAGGACCTAGGTAACGAGGTTTGGTCTTTCGGTCCAGCTCTTTCTCGATGCGGGAATTTCTGACAAGGACTAGGGTACCTGGTTCAAAGTCAAAGTCATGGATAGTCCTCTCGTATCGAGCCATAAAGTCCTTTGCTGAAGCGAAGCAGGAATTGAGGACTCGATCGTGTATTAGCGCTAGGTCTTCTGGGCGCTTCTGCAATTGCCGAGCGCGATTGGCAATGAGGGCGGTAGTAGAGTACGACTGTGCTTTGAAAGGGGCAAGAAAGGTTGCTTCGGCGAGGTCAAAAGGGAGTCTGGGATGGACACCGTGAGCCATATAATAAGGGGAAAATCCCATAGCCTTGTGAACCGTAACCCTCTCCGCCCAAAATACAGATGGGGCCACCTCTGACCATCTTGAGGCTTCGCCCTCACAACTCTTAACCATTGCTTCTCTGACATCGAAATGCCGCCGCTCCACAATACCATTTGCCTGCGAGTTATAAGGTGAGATACGGATATGCTGAATGCTGTACGTCTTCGATAGCCAGTCAAGTGCTAGAACATAAGGACCGCCATTGTCAGTGATGACCTCTGCCACAGCTCCCCATCTGCACAATATCTGCTCAAATAAGAATTTGCCGATCGACTTCCCAGTTTTGGATCGAAGCATGGCCCACTCCGGGTAGCTGGTGAGGGAGCATCGGGCTTGAGTAACGTAGCAGTATCTGTTGGACTTCGGCATCACGAAAGTGTCGACATAGGCTTTGTAGAATAGGGGCTCAGGTATTGCCACGACAGGGGGAATGTGAATTCGATCGAGGCGGCGAATCTGACATTCGTGACACGTCTTGATGTACCAGCGGACATCCTGCTCAAGCATGGGCCACCAAAACCGTGTCAGCAAGCGCATACGGGTGGAGAAGATACCCTTGTGGCCTAACTCGTCGTGGGCCTGTCGAATGATTTCAAGCCGCTTGTGGCGGTGGACCACGAGTTGGTGGTGACCTTGGGGCTCTTTCCTCCAAAGCTCTCCACCTTTTACGAAGTACCGGGTTGCTAGCTGCACAAGACTCTCCAGCTCCTTTTCCCCCAACTCGTCCGGCGGCTTCTTTGTTTCCAAGAACCTCCTCACAACCTCCAGCCTCTCATCCCTCTGTTTCGCCTTCTCGGTTCGCGGGATTTCGGTCTCAGTGTTTTCCGGTGGTGAACCAGTTGCCATAAATGTTCTAACGTCCTGAGGCAAGATTTTAGATGAGTAGTATATGGACGGTGGAATTTCTGGAGGACGTAGCATCCGAGTTCTAGGCTCTCAGCGATTCACAAGTTCCACGGCAAAGGCTCCACACTCATCTACCCAGTCTTCATACTCTTCTTCGTCTACCTCAGGGTCTTCTTCGGCTCTCGGTCTCCTTGACAACCCATCAGGGGCAGCATGCTTAGCAGCGGGTATGTGGACCAGTTTGAAATCGAAGAGTAGAATACTGGCAATCCACTGTTGATGGTGGCATTAGGCTGTAAGTCTGGATTGTTAATCATGCCTTTGATATATCTAGCGTCGACCTCTACAACCAGGTTCCGCACTCCAAAAACATAAAGCCGCACGTCATGCAGCGCTCGAAACAGACCGAATAGTTCGAGTTTGGCTTGACTATACCGCCTTTCTCTGTCGTTAAGAGTGATGGAGCCGAAGCAGGTGGGGTACCTCTTGGAGTCTTCTCCCTCCTGCATGAGGATATAACCGACAGCAATGTTGGAGGTGTCAACGGCGAGGATGACTGGGAAGGAGGAGCCGTAGTCAATAGGACGCAGCGCTGGGGAGGAGACTATAGCAGCTTTGAGGTAGTCCATTGCCGCTCGGTGTTCGTCACGAAACTCGAATAAAATGTCTTTCTTTGTGAGCTCGACGAGAGGACGCGCATGCTTGGCGAAGTCTTTAATGAAGATGCAGCAATACGAGCATAGACCTAGAAAGCCCCTAACTTCAGTGACGTTAGCGCAGTAAGGCCAGTCTCTAATTTTTTGGACTTTAGTTTCGTCAGGGATCCTCCCGTCGTATGAAACCTTATGCCCCACCACTACAATAGACGGGGCGGCAATGACACATTTCTTGGCGGAGACAGTAGCTCCTGCATGGCGAAGCCGGTGTAGTACATGATTGGTATTTTCGAGGTGTTCCCAGATAAAGCGCCGGATGCCGGGGTTCTGCGGAATCGTTTCATAAGACCTGTCGGCATTTAGGTAGCGAGACTTAGGGCCTTTGATTGGGCAGTCATCGATGAATGGGATGGAGACCTCGGGGATTTCTTCCTTTAGGATCCAACAGACGTCACCATGGAATATTTGAACGGCATTAGTGTACCCCATAGGTAATTTCGTCAGCCTAAGGGTGCCAATAGGGGTTTGGAAGGTAGTCAGGTTGCGGTAATCGTCATGGATGGCTCGGTGGTCGTAGCCGACCATTAGGTCCAAGATTCCGTACACCGAGTGACAGGCGAAAGCTTCGGCAATTGAGTCGACGAAAGGAGGAATGGCTGAATCCTGGATAGAGACGGCATTTAAGGGCTGTAGGTCGTGAACGAGGCGCAGAGATTTCCCATCTTTCTTGACAACGCAGAACCACTTGGACTGATATGACGAGGTTGAGGGCTCGTAAACACCTGTGGCAATCTTCTCTTTAATTATTTGGACGATGTCTCAAAAGATGGCGGGCGGGATAGGGATGTTACGTTCGACCCAGGGTTTGTGAGGTAAAGTTGGGATTTTTAGGGGGGGAAACATGTCTTCGCGAAAGGTTCCTCTTTCTGAGGTCTCCCAAGCGAAGGCGGCTTCGTGTGTTCGAACGAGCCAACGAACAAGATCCAACTCCGCTGGCCAGAGGAACTTGGTAGGATCGAGGTCGAGCTCTTCTGCTCTTTGAGCGGTAAATCTGGAACCTGGAACAAATAAAGGAGGGTGGTACGGTAATACAGGTAAATCTGCGAGAGGATTGCCGACCTCCCGACGCTCCACCCTGAATTCAACGGGCATTGCAGTCGGGATGGGCTTTACCTTCTTCGCTACAGGCTTGTATTTTAACATGTGGAAAACCGGGTCGTAGTGAAAGGTAGACTGTAGGGGAGAAAGTGTCAGTGGAGAAACCGTAGTACTAGTGGTAAACAGGAAGGGGTCTTTAGGCAAAATGAAACTGGAATCGAATGGATCAGGAAGCGCAATATCTGGGGTATAACTGAATAACAGCGCTGCTGCGGCATTTTCTTTAAAGTCGGTAGAAAGGGGGAAAACAGAATTTCTCGAGCTAGAAAGTGAATCTGAGACATAAAGGGAACACACGGATACTATATTATCTTGGTCTCCTCATAACCCTATCGAGTCATCAACCATTGTTAAAAACCCTGTTCGCTCTCTTGTAGTTGGCGGCGGTGATTCTGGTGGGCGAGGTATTCTGCCTCGTCATCTGGGTTCATGAATTGGGGATACGGGTATAGATGATGTTGAGGGCGAGTGGGGATAAGTAACTGGTGGCCTGAATTAGGGTCGCAGATTTCCAGAGATTGTTCACTGTCGGGGAAGTCTCGAAGGATGCTGCTGAGAAGGCAGAAGAACGGGCGGCCTAATAAGAGGTTGAATGGGGCTTTATCGACGACTTGAATCTGTAGGTGAGCTTCGACCAGCCCAATTCGAAGAGAGGCATTTTCGATGACACCTAGGGTGCTCTCTTTAGACTGGTTAGCGGCTTCTAACATCATACACATGTCCAAACGGAGGGGAGTCCCTAAAGCCTCCCACAATTCCCACCTGAGGGCAACTACCTGACAGCCGCTGTCGAGGATACACTCGACCCGAAGTTTGTCCATAAGGACACCATCCACTGTGTGGAGAGGGGCGGTGGCGAGACCGACACACTTGCCATCGGTATCCTTAACGAGGTATTGTTTGTATGAAGCACAGGTAGACGACGAGGACGATTCCGATGCGGTCTCGAGGCTACCGATCGCTACTTTCTTCGTCATAGCCATCTCTTTTATCTGTTTGCGAATTTCCGGGCTGACTGCCAAAAGATCTTGGGTCGAGATTTCGATCTTGGCCTCTAAAACTTGGGACACGAGTCGTTTAGTGGCGGCAGCTTCGTCAAAGCCACTCTGGTAACGAAACTGAGGGGTAGGGTTGGACAAAGGTCTAGAGGTTGAAGGCTCGGCGGCATTAGATTTAGCTGGCGCCTCGTTACGTGCTGGCTGGGTGTTTGAAGTCGTGGTAGGTACAGGGTTGTTGGAAGGGGGAGGGTTGGCCATAGCGGCATTCCGAGGGCGACGAATGGGGATTTCCACGCCATCAAAGCGGGCTGGTTTCTTCCTTTTGATAGCATTCTTAAGCTCCTCTACCTGAGCATAGGCTCTGGCGAGGGCATGCTTATCTTCTTCGTCGGCATTATCTTCTATTTCTTGGTCGACGAGGTAAGACGAGGGGTAGACCTTGACCTGAAATTCGGCAGTGTCTTCCGAGCCAAGGAACATGGTATTGACGAGGTGGGGTGGGGTATCATGCCCTCTAGCTAAAGAGGCAGTACCTGGAGACTGAATAGAGATGAGATTAGCTGATGCCATAATAGACTCTCTGAGAGCCAGGAAGTTATCGATTTTCTCTTTGAAGTTCTGCCCTGCTGCTGACCTAGGAATGTCAGAACCGTCTTTCATAAAGACTTTACCGCCTATAAGCACGCATTTCCCTTGGTGAATGTATTCTTTGCAGAGCTCGCACTCAGCTGTTCTATGGCCATCAGTTCCTCCACAGAAGAAGCAGCGGGGGTCGAAAGAGCGGCGAAACTGCTGATCTGCGGGTTGAGTCTGGCAGCTGCCCGAGGCGGGGTCAGTGGCTTGGACATATTCCCTTTTTAGAATGGTGGGCAGCGAGGTCGGTTGGGAGTAGGATTCTGGGAATAAGGCCGAACTATCGATTTGAACAGCATTTCGGTGGGCCCCACTAAGGAGGTAGGTCGCGTGCTTGTAAACCTCATCGAACGACCACGGGTCATCGAGGTCATGGTCTAGATCTTTGAGTTGGAGGCGAGTGGCAAGGCTGTTATGGAATTTTGGGGGAAATCCTTCGAGGAACTTCTCATTAACATAGTCGTCGGTGAGTCTCTTCTTCTTGTTAATTAAGGCCACGACTCTGCGGAATTCCCGCACATATTTGCCGAGGTCTTCTAAGGACGACATGGGTTTCTGGACTTGGTGGTGGAGAAGGGTCTCGAGGTCAGCTTTGGTATACTGCTGCCCTTTGACGTCGGCACCAGGGTAGAAACTGGTAACTTCTCTAGTAAAGTCATCCCAGTCATCACCCATAGCAGAGTCGAGGGAGGACCATAGCTCTGACTCGTTTCTGTCGGCATAGCGAATAGCCCACTTAATCTTAACTCTGTCGTCGGTGATTCCCACGTCAGTGCAGATCTGGTCGACGTCTTCAAAGTAGGCACAAATGTCTTCTGTTTTTCCCGAAAACTTGGGGGCTTTGTTAGAACCTCTAAGAGGCATTTCATGATGATTGGTAGTAGCGGACATGGCTGTGGGAAACAACAATGAGAGTGGAAGGGGGTACTGAGGTATCGGCAGAGAAGTATGGGCTAGTGGTAAAATGAGATTCTGTGAGGCGGTGAAGGACGTCGATGGGAGGAGAAGTTGTTCTGCAGCAAAGGTCGAAGCTGATGGAGAAACTGGAGGGGATAGGTCGGTAAGCGGTGATAATTCTTGACGATCAGGTGGTGGTGCAAAGGACTCGTCGAGCTCGAAGGCACCAGGTATATCGACTATCAAAAAAGAGGGAGATTCTGGACGATGAGGGAATCCGACGGCGGAAAGCTCTACGTCTGGGGAACTAGGCTCTGGGATATCACGAGGGTTAGTAGCGGGTACGAAAATATCAGAGGAAGATATAGAAAGACGGTGGAAGGGCTCTAAGAGCTCTTCGAGTTCTGTCCTGTGGCGGGTAGGTCGTAGGGATCTCCTTTCCAGATCTACAGACCCCTCGCGGTGGGCTCCAAAATGATGTGGGCTACTCTTCTTGTGAGAGTGCTAAGAGAAATGAGAGGGGAAAGCTGTAGGTAAAACCTAGGCTCGTCCCAAGGGGTCCTGAGTCGGAAGGAGACAGAAGAGGGGGATGTTAGGCGGTAAAGCGGGAAATATACGAAGGGGAAACTCGAGAGCTCATTGGAACTCGGTAGCCGGCAATAGATAGCTTGTAGGACGGTTTATGGGATGTATGGGACTCGATGGCAGTGAAGAGGTGGCAAAGGCAATTCTGGGACTCGGGGTACTCTTGAAAACTCGAAGACGACTCAGGAAGGCTCTCTAGACTCGAAGGGGACTCTTAGGTTCTCGCTCTGTGACGCCAAAAGGTGGGTGGTATATTTTTCTAAGTAGCCCAGGCTTTTGTATCGTAAAGACAGTGGTATCTAAGGTAAAATTCGGCATATTTCGGATCTGTCATATGTCAAAAGTAATAACAGACAAGGTAAAGTCCAACACTGGTACAGACACGTGCGCAGCAGTGACAGTGGCGAAAGGAAAACAAACAAGAGTGTAGAAGACGAACACGAACCAAGGCGAGGCGGCATAACCACACGTCTGAGCAATGGGATCGCACCCTGGAAGCTGACAGGGGGTGACGGGAGTGGTATAGCTAAAGGAGGGTCTGCGGGGAGGCGCAGTGACACGTGACAGGTGGCGATGTTGCTGGCGGTAATAGGCACGTGACTGGGAGGAAGCATAGTGTAGGCGGCGATGCAATCCCGTGGCTGTGATGGGCGCGTGATCTGGCAGGTAGGGGAAGTTGGGATTGCCGCCGAGGGTGCCTTGCAGACTCAGGGGGCCTAGGCTCCCTACACCGTACAGGATGCCCCAGACTTGTCGTTGGTACCCCCAGACTATCATGACTTCGCTGATGTGTTCAGCAAGGCCAAGGCAGCTACACTTGTGCCTCACCGGGAGTTCGACCTCAAGATAGAATTGGAGGAAGGAACTACTCTGCCATTGGGAACCCTCTATTCGCTTTCGTCCATTGAGCTTGCCACTCTCCGGACATTCATCGATGAAAACCTCACTACTGGCTTTATTCGTCCAACATCATCCCCATATGCCGCACCTGTCCTTTTTGTCAAAAAGAAGGACGGATCACTTCGCCTTTGTGTTGACTTTAGGGGCCTCAATAAGATCACCAAGAAGGACCATTACCCATTACCTCTCATTTCGGACTTACTCGACTCGCCTAGTTGGGCTAAGGTATATACTAAAATCGATCTGTGCCACGCTTACCACCTGGTGCGGATTGCCGAAGGAGATGAATGGAAAATGGCTTTCAGAACCCGTTACGGATCTTACGAATGGCTGGTGATGCCATTTGGACTTACCAATGCCCCTGCAGTGTTCCAACGCTTCGTCAACTCTGTCTTTGCGGACCTACTGGATGTATGCGTCGTTGTCTACCTAGACGACATCCTTATCTATTCCGATAATGTCGAAAACCACAAAAAACATGTTCGTGAGGTACTCTGCAGACTCCGGGAGCATGGCTTGTATGCCAAACCAGAGAAGTGCGAATTCCACTCCGAGTCTGTGGAATACCTCGGTTTCTTCCTATCCCCCGACAGTTTGTCAATGTCCAAGGATAAGGTAAAGGCCATCCATGACTGGCCTGAACCTTGCAAGGTGAAGGACATTCAGTCCTTCCTCGGCTTTGCAAATTTCTACCGTCGTTTTATCTGCAACTACTCGGACATCATGGTCCCACTAACATGTCTCACACGGAAGGGGGCACCTTGGAACTTCTCTGAGGATTGTCACCGGTCTTTTAATCATCTCAAAGAAGCTTTCTCCACAGCTCCAATATTGACTCACTTCAAGCCCGGACTTCCCATCACGGTTGAAACAGAAGCTTCAGACTATGCTATCGCTGGCATTCTGTCCATCACCTGCCTGGATGGTGAGGTACGACCAGTAGCTTTCTACTCCTGGACTTTGACCGCCCCAGAGTTAAACTACGACACACATGACAAGGAGCTGTTGGCAATCCATGAAGCCTTCTGGACCTGGCACCATTACCTTGAAGGCCCCACACACCCCATTGACGTCGTTACCAACCACAAGAATCTCGAGTATTTCTCCACCTTGAAAGTGCTCACCAGGCACCAAGCGCGTTGGTCTGAGTACCTTTCCCAATTCAATATGGTCATTCATTTCCGCCCCGGTAAGCTTGGAGCAAAGCCCAACACCTTGACTAGACGATGGGATGTCTACCCCAAAGAGGGGGATAGGGGCTATGCCCAAGCTAACCCACAGAACCTCTGACCGGTGTTCACCACCGAACAACTGTCCAATTCATTATGGGCAACCTACCTAGAAAGCCCGGTACTACGTGCCAGTATAATCATGGATGTTGAGAAACTCCATGAAGACATCAAGTCCACCTTACTGTCTGACCCACTCGGTCAACTCCACCTCTTTGACCCATCTAACCCCCGTTGGAGGGTAGATGAATCTGGACTTTTACATTTGGATGGTCATATATACGTCCCCGAAGCAAACGACCTCAGGCTTCGCGTACTCCGTTACAAGCATGACCACCCCTTGGCTGGTCATTTCGGACAAAACAGAACACTCGAACTCGTCCGTCGTGAGTACGTCTGGCCAAACGCCCGGACTTTTATCAAAGACTACGTCAAATCTTGCATGGCCTGT
This sequence comes from Pisolithus thermaeus, assembly GCA_024663475.1. Lineage (NCBI taxonomy): Eukaryota > Fungi > Basidiomycota > Agaricomycetes > Boletales > Pisolithaceae > Pisolithus > Pisolithus thermaeus. The sequence goes on along the minus strand of JANFAF010000127.1, from coordinate 107,554 downwards.
GCGCATGCTAAAACCCCGAGACACAAGCCATACGGTATGTTGAAGCAATTACCAATACCGGAGAGACCTTGGAACTCCATTTCGATGGACTTCATTGAACAACTACCAAACTCTGGAAACCATACCGCTATACTGGTCGTTGTAGACCGTCTCTCGAAACAGGCTGTATTCATCCCCACCGAAGATACAATTACCTCCCCACAACTTGCCAAGCTGTTCTTACTCCATGTCTTCTCAAAGCATGGAGTTCCCTCACACGTAACCTCCGACAGAGGCACGGAATTTGTGTCTCACTTCTTCCAGTCGCTGGGCAAGGCACTGGATATGAAACTTCATTTCACCTCCGGATATCACCCTGAAGGCGACAGTCAAACCGAACAAACTAACCAGACGTTGGAGCAGTACCTACGGGTCTACTGTAATTACCAACAGGATAACTGGTCCGAGTTGCTACCACTCGCGGAGTTCGCATACAACAACGCCCCGAGTGCTACAACCGGAGTTTTGCCGTTCTTCGCCAATAAGGGTTACCACCCTAATGTTACCGTACACCCAGAAAGAGAGCTAACATCTTCTTGAGCTAGAGACTACGCAGTGGATTTAGACTCCCTGCATGCGTTCCTATGAGAAGAAATGAAGGAAGCTCAGCAAAGATACCAAGGTCCAGCAGATGCTAAGAGATCTCCGCCTCCGGACTTCCAGATTGGAGATTTGGTATATGTCAAAGCAAAGTACTTCAGGTCCATGCAACCTTCAAAGAAACTCTCGGAAAAGAACCTAGGCCTGTATCCTATCATTGCCTGTGTTGGATCATTATCCTTCACTATCCGACTACCTGACGCTATGAAGTCCGTACACCCCATTTTCCATGTCTCGCAACTAGAACCGGCAACTCCAAACACTATCCCCAACTGTGTCCAACCTCCACCTCCACCCATTGAAGTCGATGGAGAACCAGAGTATGAAATAGAGCAAATCCTAGACTCTAAACTGGACTACCGTAGGCGATGTCCACTGCAGTACCTAGTCAGATGGGCAGGCTACGAAGGCATGGACGAAGAAATGTCCTGGCTCATAGCTACCGAGTTAAGCAACGCCCCTGACTTAGTCGCAGATTCCACAAAGCATACCCCCACAAGGATGGTCCGTTGAGTGCCATCCCACCCCAGAAGTAACTGAACCTTCCAGAGTTTACTCCGTCTACGCTATGAAAGACTCATGCTCACTCGATTCTAAGACGGACACAACAAAAAATGTATTTCAAAAAAAAAAAAAAAGAGAAAGAGGAGGGGGGGGGGACAGGAAAATCCGAAGTACGCTACGGACATGGATAAACTAAGAAAAATAAATGACTAAACGTCGTCGTTGTCCATTGCCTGGCTGACAAGGGAGGTCGTCGCAGTCTTGAGGATCTCGAACGATTCCTCCAAAACTCCGGATAGGTCCTTGACCTCCTTTGACATCATCTCAACAGCCGTCGTGTTCCTCTCAATCGCCTTGACGATTTCTCCGAGCCATCTGTCTAAAACCTCCGCCAAAGGGTCTTGATGCAGAGCTTGCACTTGGGGGGCACGGGGTTTCGAGACGACTTCAACATCCGGCGTGTCGTCGACATCTTTGTCGTCAGCGGCCTCACCAAAATGCGCCGACTTCCTCCGTTTTCTTTTTTCTCCACCCTGGGGAGACATTGCGGTCGATACCGGTTTCTTGGGCTCTGGCGCCTTTGGGTTCAAGTCGCACTTGCCCTTCGTCTTCTGGCACCAGATGCCCGACTTGCTATGCCCGGTACCTGGCACACACGGTTCTCCGGCCTTGGTACATGCAGAGCAAGCCTTAGCCTGCTCTGCGGGCCTGCCGCTGACCGATGCGACGTGCTGAGACTGGTATGGACTTGTCAGTATGGATTTTAGAACAATAAACATTGTTATGCACCATTGAACTCTCCGCCTGCTGTGCCCAACGCATCTCCTCCTCAAGGTGTCTTTTCTCTGCTTCCAACTCATGGAGTTTCTTCTCCTCAGCTGCCTTCCTCTGTGCAGACTCCTCAGCCTTTCTCCACTCCTCAGCTTTCCGACGTTCTTCGGCCTCCTTTGCTTTCCGGACCTCCTCAGCTTTCCGGCGTTCTTCTTCTTCGATTGCTGCCTGCATGGCAGCGCGCTGGTGACGTTGTCACTCATCAAATTTCGCCATTTTCATGGCCGGCGGGTCGTCCGGAAATTCTTGGAGCAAATCATCATCAAGGGCCTCCCAGGCGATGCCTGCAGGGTTGAGGGAGGATCTAAGATGGGGAGTAGGGGCCATAGCATTTAGGAGATTAGAGATGGGTGTCTGGACTTTAACAAAACCCTGTCGAGCTCTTTTTACCGTGAAACTTTTCGGACTCCAACAATGCGGACTTCGAAACTCCGAAGCGATGCTTGGGCACAACAAGTGCCTCGAGGGCTCGGCCCTAAGAGGGGGATACTGTCACATCCGTGATGTGCACGTAAGGTCCGGACCGCAGTCTGACCATCTGAGGTGTCGTTCTAGCCCTACGGGCTCCTGTCGTGAAACTCTGTTCCACCTCTAATTTGACTTACAGTCTATTTCTACTTCTGTCTCCATATTTAGTATGTTTCTCTCGCACTTCCAAGTGACTTGCTACACTACCGTACCCGTACATCTTACTAATCCCCATACCATCTGGCTATCTGGCGACTACCGACTTACCTTACTAATAAGCTCACTAATATTGTTACTCATCTGTACTGCGCTCTGGTAGTCACTACACCCCAGACATTGCTTTATGCTTTTCTCTGTACTATAAAAGCCTTGTACATACGTCATAGCACATCAGTTTGAATATTGAATAAGATACTCATTGATCTCACTCGACTCCAAATAGTTTCTGGATAGCTCCGACCTCTGGGACTCGGCAGGAAGAAGTGTACTAAGTTGTATGCTAAACTCCGACTACCCGGACTTTCGCTCTAAGCCTCCTCTGCCCTTGGACCCTCTCGGAGACCGTTGAGAACCGGTCTTGACAGTCTGTTCCATTATTGCATGAGGAGAATGGTTCAACCCTTGGTGGATGCTGGTCGGAAAGGAGTGGAGATGGTGTGCGCAGATGGGAAGATATGGAGAGTCTTCCCTATCCTGGCTGCCTACATCGGAGATCACCCCGAACAGTGCTTCGTTGCATGCTGTGCCGAAAACCAATGTCTGAAGTGTTTGGTGCCAGCCAAGGAACGAGGCATAAACACGCTGTAGGGAGTGAGTACTCCCCACTATGATATTCTTTTGGCTTTATAGCTTTTGGTTTTACTTTTACTTTACTCTTTTGTTTTCTTTTCTTTTGTTTTTATTCTTTTACCTTAGACTTCTCTTAGCTTCGAGTTTAGGCACGTGAGGTAGCTTACATAAGCCCACGCGCACCTACACTCCTCTGTAGCTACTTACAAAAAAAAACATCGAAGTACCAAGTTATGAGTTTGAGTTTGAGTTTGAGAAGGCCATTGCGAGTGCCTTCAGTTTTCAGACAGATCTCAGACTGCCCCAGACATCTTCTCTCAGACAGAACTATCTCTTTTCCAGGCTATAGAAGCCCCCTTTGGAAGATCTCACCCCCTTCAGATCTCCTTTGCCCATCTTCGGTCGCACTTTATCAGTCTCTTCAACGCCATTCCAGCCACATGACCAAACACATACTACATGCACACTCCATGCACAAGCTGGTGGGCTTTACCCACCTGAATTCGTCACTCAAGGCCTTCGACCAATTTTCTCCCCATTCTGGGCTGATCTTCCCCATGCCAACATATTCACTGCGATAACCTCTGACATCTTGCATCAACTGCACCAAGGGATCTTCAAGGACCATTTTAAAAAATGGTGCATCACGCTCGTGGGCAAACAAAACTTTGATGCTCATTTTCGAGCCATGCCTGCATTTTCAGGGCTGCGCCATTTTAAGGAGGGAATCTCTAAAGTTAAGCAGTGGACTGGCACTGATCACAAACAGGTCCAGCGCATCTTTCTTGCAGCTCTAGTAGGCACTGCACCCCATCTGGACGTCATCAAAGCAGGATGCAATTTGCTGGACTTTATCTATCTCGCCCAATACCAGTCGCATACAGATTGCACGCTGGTAGTGTTACAGCAGGCTCTCGACAGCTTCCACATGGTCAAAGACATCTTTATCGATCTTGGATGCTGGGAGCACTTCAACATGCTGAAGATCCACTCACTCCAGCACTATGTGGAGACGATTAGATCTTTGGGTAGCCTTGATGGCCTCAACACGGAGACTTTGGAAAGGCTACATATCAATTTTGCAAAGAAAGCATACTCTGCAAGCAATCGAAGAGACTACTTAGTTCAGATGACAAGATGGCTCCAATGCCAGGAAGCCATTATCTGGTTTAGCTCGTATCTTACTTGGCGTCTTGGGAACATACAGCCTGAACCCCAGCCAGCTGATGACTGCGATAGGAGCAATGAAAGTGACGTTCCACCTGAGCATCCTGACGCACTGCTCAACTGCACAATGCTCGCAAGGCCAACCAAGTCCTTCCCCACCAGGTTAACCTATCATATCTCGCAGCGGCCTCAATTTCTGAGAAGGACAGTGCAGTACCTACAACAAAAACATGGAGCAGTTCACTTCATCCACGCACTCCAGGACTTCCTCTGTAGTACTCAAACTGATGGATGCCAATCCTTCCAACCGAACATCAATGACCGCTTCAGCTGCTTTAGCAATGTTGTAATTCAATTACTGCCTCATGAACACTGCATGGCGAACTGAAATTTATCTGCAAGGATACACTCACATCCACAATGTGACAACGGACCCTGCAAGCCTCCAACTCCAGCAAGGTTTGACACTGTTCTCACCCTATTCGACGAAGAACTGCTGCAGTGTGGTGGGTTCCATGGTGAGTTATATCAAATGTGGCATATGTTAATGTATATTAAATAAACCTCTAGGACTTCGCATCACCGAAATTCGCATCATATTCAAGCTGCCAGGGCACCTTGGCAATTACCCGCACCCTTTAGCATACATTCATTGGTTCAAACTGCTGACCCACTTTGACAGGAGTGTTGGGGTGTTCTGCACTACCTGCTCAACTCAACAGCATCTCCTGAATGCTTCAATCATCCCCATTCATCATCTCGTCCAACCCTGCCATCCCATCCCTAGGTTCCCGAATGCAGCCATCAATCCTCATTGGACTCAAGGCCATGCAATGACAGACGCCAATGTATTCTATCTGAACAAGTACATTGATTTTAGTATTTTTGACCAGTATCAAAATCACTTCTAATCGTTCCTGGCACTATCTACATGCAGGAATGTTTGTTTTGGAGGTGGAGGTGTGGGCAGGTGGGCAGGTGGTAAGTTTGGACCTCAGTGATCACACGTCATCATGCACTGAATGGGGCATAGATCATTTCTAGTGTAGAAACCGGAGGGTGCTCAAGTGGCTGCAATGGATGATACACGCACCTGGCCAGAAGCCGCATTCCGTCCCCAATATGTCAAGTGTCGAACATGCTTTGTTGATCTTGGTGAGAAGTTGTTGCCAGTGAGCTGGCAAGTTGCTCAACCAGTTAAAGATGTATTCGGCTTCGAGATTGCAGGGGGACTGGAACTGTGGCCATTCTGTGATGTAGTCTTTCAGCTGCCAAGCCTCGGATTTCGTTAAGGTAAAAAGTTGCTGAGTGTATCGTTGGGGCTGGGGGGAAGTGCACGAGCTGTAAAGTGTCAGCTTCCGGAAATACATATGCCCTGGCACTATTTATGTTCTAGAACTGAGCCCATCATGGTAGACTGAAGTGGAACATGCATATTCTATTTGGGGATCCACGAAAGTAACAGTTCTGTACAAACTAATCCTCTGCAATTTAGTAGACTCTGGTAGTACATGAGGAAAGTCCAGGGCACTTAGTAGACAATGTAGTACACAGTAGGGCACTCTGTAGACGATGTAATATATGGTAGTATATCGCAATGTAGTAGTTACGACAGTTTACGACAGCGCATATTTTAGACTATGTAACTCGGCTATGTGCTACAGCGCATTTCCTTTTTTACAGATGTAGGCCTGAAATTTGCGAGAGATTTGGCACCATGGTTCGCAAGAAATCACGTGTACAACTTCAGAGGTAGGGGGAGGTGGGTTTACCAAGCAAAATGCAGTGGGCTTTAGATGTAAAGTCAAACAGATAGGGACCTGGGGGATATAAAGAGATCTTCTAGCAGCAATGGGGTGATCAGCTTGACTCAGGAGGCTAGAGGTGCTTGATGTGAGCCAGAGTGTGAAAACAAGTGTATGCATGTGTCAATCACATCAGCACCTCCCACACTGCCAGCTATTTTCTAATTAATTTTGGATTACTGAACAGTGTGTACACTTGACTAGTAATCAGGGGTGGCCCACAGCCTGGGCCTTCCCCACATTGTGGCTGTGTCATACTTTAATTGCCCCATCCTCCTACTCTGTTTTTTTGATTATGTAAGCAAAAAAGCGGTCTCCTGGGCTTCGTCTCTGCCTCACCACACTTCCCCCTTGCATCATAGCATGCTATAATGTATCTTAATACATCTGGGGCATTTTACCCCTTAGATAGACACACAATTCTGATCCAATTTAGGGCATTAAATGGGGGTCAAAATACATAGGGGCAAAATGCAAAATGTGCTCCCAATTCTACAGTTTTTGATATATCACCATAGGAATTTCAGCCCATGCCCACATGATATATCTCTACAATCTATCAAAATATCAAATCCCCACAGGCATCCCTTATTGGGTTATGATCAGTTCTCTCCATCCCCTTGCTGACTTATATCCTGTTGCCTGATGTGAATTCTGAATACCTGGAACCATGGGAGATGCATGGTACAATGTCTCTGTAAAGGCATTTGGGTGGGTTAGATGACAGATATGATGTGGGTCCACTTTTTCACCTTTTCTTCAGATGGGTACCACACATTATCCACATTATTAACATATCACAAAATTTCAGGGGAGGTTTCCTGTTGTATATATCTACCCACATACAATTTTCCAAGTCCATCCAATAAGTATTGAAAGTGCTAGAAGGAAGCTGAGTTCCTTGGACCATAGGAAAGTGGCTGAAGAGTTTAGGAGACTTGCAAAACATATCAGAGTGGGGAAGGACCAGAATGTGGGCACAGGCATGACATGGGGGAATTCCCAACCTTGCATGTAGGGAATTCCCATGACCCTGGAGGAATTCCCAACCTTGCATTTGGGGAATTCCCACCACCCTAGGGGAATTCCCAATCTTGCTTCTAGGGAATTCCCACCACCCTGGGGGAATTCCCAGTCTTACATTTAGGGAATTCCCACCACCCTGGGGGAATTCCCAGTCTTACATTTAGGGAATTCCCACCACCCTGGGGGAATTCCCAGTCTTACATTTAGGGAATTCCCACCACCTTAGGGGAATTCCCAATCTTGCATTTAGGGAATTCCCACCACCTTAGGGGAATTCCCAATCTTGCATTTAAGGAATCCCCACCACCTTGGGAGAATCTCCACCACCATGGGGAATTCCCAATCTGACATGTGCAGAATCCCCACCATCATGGGGAATTCCCAATTTCACCTTTGGAGAATGCCTGATCTCAAATTTAGGGAATCCCCACCACCAGGGGGAATTCCCAACCTCTCATTTAGGGAATCCCACACCCTTGGAAGCAGTCTATTTACCCTGGACAATACCCAAAAATACCCATGGAAGTGGTCTATTTTACCCTGGGAAATCTCCAAATCCCCCCTTGGAAGTGGTCTATTTTACCCTGGGAAATCCCAAAACTTCCCTTGGCAGTGGTCTATTTTAACCTGGGAAGTCCCCAAACCCTCCCTTGGAAGTGGTTGATTTTACCCTGGGAAATCTCCAAACTTCCCTTGGAAGTGGTCTATTTTCACCTGGGAAATCCCCAAACTTCCCTTGGAAGTGGTCCATTTTCACCTGGGAAATCCCCAAATTCTCCCTTGGAAGTGGGCTATTTCAACCTTGGAAATCCCAAACCCTCCCTTGGAAGTGGTTGATTTTACCCTGGGAAATCCCCAAACTTCCCTTGGAAGTGCTCTATTTTATTTTGGGAAACCCCCATACTTCCCTTGGAAATGGTCTATTTTCACCTGGGAAATCCCCAAACTTCCCTTGGAAGTGGTCTATTTTATCCTGGGAAATCCCCAAACTTCCCTTGGAAGTGGTCTATTTTCACCTGGGAAATCCCCAAATTCTCCCTTGGAAGTGGTCTATTTTACCCTGGGAAATCCCCAAACTTCCCTTGGCAATGGTCTATTTTCACCTGGGAAATCCCCAAATTCTCCCTTGGAAGTGGGCTATTTTAACCTGGGAAATCCCCAAATTGTCAGGGTTGGTGGGGAAAGTCCCTTTGGGACCCCAGGCACCCTGTATGGTGATGGAGCAAATGGACTTTCCCCCCCTTGGCATGTGAGCTCCTGGGAAATCTCCAAGCCCTGCCTATGCCAGTGGCATGTGGGAATACCCAAGAAGTTGATACCTATTAGGTATAAACATCTGTAGAAATATGTCAACCTAATAGGTCCTTGAGAGGGGGTGACTGAAGTGACAGCTTTTAACCCAGCTTTCTTCATCCCATTCCTAACTGTCTGAGCAGAGAGATGCTCATCAATGATATCTCTGAGCTCTCTGGTGACTTGGACAGCATTTTCAGCCTTGCCAGATCCAACAAGATGAAGAGCATGTTGAATATTGCCATCAGAAAGCTTTTTTGGGTGACCTCCAGGAGATTTTGTGAGGTAAGGGTGGTGTCTAGAGCATAATCTGGAGATGGTGGCAACAGATACACCAGTCTGGGATGATATCTCATTGCCAGAGAGCCCAGAATCAAGGACAGAGAGGATTTCACTGGTTCTGGCAGAAGAGAGACTTCTCATGGTGATAGTGGGATGAAAAAAAAGTATATTTTGAAAATTTCAGTAGCCACATGACCTTCCTGCTGATGTAAGCAAAATAAGCTGCAAAAAATCCTGTCCAAATGCCATGTATATGCTGCAATTTCATTGGCAAAAAAACCCTTTCAATGAGTTTCCCTGATTAAAATTGCAATATCTCAGCCAAAACAAAGTCAAACAACTTCATTGACCTACCCTTTTGAAGCCAGGACCAAGGGCTATCTATATGAATACTTTCATGATTTTATGAAATTGTTTTGATTTTTCACATCACCATCAATGCAAAATGGCAAAACATTGAAAGGGTTTTTTGAGTCACTGTATCTAGGCATCTTCTGGAGAATCCCCAGGTGTTGGGTATTCCGAACCACTTGACATCTATAAGGTTATAACATCCATAATAATATATGAACCCAATAGGTCCCCAAAGGGGGTTGACTGAAGTGAGCTCCAAGTGTCCCCCTGGAGAATCTCCAGTGCCATTTGACCACCCTGGGGAATTTCCAAATGTCCTCTCAGAGAATCTCCAACAGCCCCCCTGGAGAATCTCCAACCTCATTTGACAAAATCTCCAAGTGTCCCCCTGGAGAATCTCCAGTCCCATTTGACCTCCCTGGGGAATCTCCAAATGTCCCCTTGGAGAGTCTCCAGTCCCATCTGACCACCCTGGGGAATCTCCAGATGTTGCCCTGGAGAATCTCCAACCCCATTTGACAACCCTGGGGAATCTCCAGTGCTATTTGACCACCCTGGGGAATCTCCAACTGCCCCCCTGGAAAATCTCCAACCCCATTTGACCACCCCAGGGAATCCCCAAGTGTCCCCCTGGAGAATCTCCAGTGCCATTTGACCACCCTAGGGAATCTCCAAATATCCCCTTGAAGAATTCCCAACTGTGTTGGAAATATAGTGGTACCAGTTATCTGGTGGTGGTGGGGCCCTATCAAGATAGCTTATCTATGACATTGTGTATGTGTACATGTATCACCCTTATCTAGATAACACTCATGTATAAAGCCAGGGATGATGGAGAACAAGTTCTCCATCAAATTGTTATGCTGTGTGTTGCTCAAAGCACCTAATAAAGGTGTAGCAACAGTAGAGTGGTATAATAAACACTAATCTGCCAGTTACTGGAAGCACCAAAGAATGGTGTAGCAACTGAAAGGCAAATAGTGGGGTACCTCGGTGTGTAATGACTTTGAGCACCCTTAGCATGCACACTCATATCTCCAAAGAATGGTGATAAATGTGGGTGTTTGCAAGGTAGTGAAAAGTTAAGGAGATACAGCATCACAGCAAGACTATATATACTGTAGCTGTATCGGGCACAATGCCCAAGGGGAAATGTGTCCATGGCCCACCAAGAACAGGTGGTAGGCCTGTACAGTAAGAACAGGGCATGGGCACAAACCATTAAGGTAAACGGGCACAAGGCATAACATATGTATGGACCAAAGAGCCAATGAGAGTGAGTGCATGAAGTGGGCTCACTGCAGAAGGGCAGCAATGTGCAGCATGTGCAGCTATAGTACAATGGGCACAAGGTACAAAGATGAGTCAACAAAGGGAAAATGGGACATGAACATGGAAGCAGACACAGAGCCCATTGAAGGGCCTATGGCATGACTTGATATGGAGTTGGGGTTGCACCCAATGGAAGGAAGACGACAGGTGACTGATTGAAGATTGATCACCAAAGATAGAGTCTGGCAGGCCAGTGTTTGAGTATAACCTGGATGCCAATGAGAATTGTGATGATACTGCAGCTGACAATGATGAATATAGTGGGGCTGAAGGCATGCACCCAGAGCTCCAGTCCCGAAACAGAAGGGGCCAGGTCAAGGCATAACATCACCCCCCTCTCAAGGGTGGCAAGCTCCTGGCCGACAAGATTGGAAGGTACATGGTGAGGCCAAACAACAGCTGGAGGAGGACATCATGGGAGATGAAGAAGGGGAGGACAGTTGAAAGATGGGCAGTCCAAATGGACAAACAGTGGCTGCATGTTGAGGATCCAGCCAGCAAGAACCTGCCCCATGACCACAAGACCAGTGGCCAAGGTAACCACAATTGTAGCATGTATAGACACAAAGGGGGTGATTGGAGGGGACTTGAATACGACTGCCAAGATAAAAGTGCAACTTATCTTCAACCTTGAGGACTATAAATGGTGAGGGTGGGAAGGTATTAAGTGTATGAATCGCATTGTAAGGCTTCTGATCAGCGATTCCCCAGGCACTCTTGCATGCTTTATCAAGGAAGGACTCCCAATTGTGAATGGTTGCTCTGGTGGTCAAATAGCATGCTAAGATGGCAGCAGCTTGCTGGAAGGTCCTCATTTTGACTCATTCCTCTGATTCTGGGGCTGGAGGTGTCTGGACCTCAACCTTAGGGACAAGTAGCCTTGCTGAGTCAACCTCCATAGTTGAGCATCCTCCTGTGGGGTTAGTGTTCCATGGTGATGCCTGGAACTCCCTCCAATCATCTGGTGGTACTGACTGTACCTTATGAAATCCTGATCCTCCTCTCTCTGCTGTAGCAGCCACCTGGCATAACACATCCAGACTGGTTCCTCCAGGTCAATCAGCCATAATGTGATGAAAGGAATTAGTGATGGCAGGTCTGAGATCTTGATGCAAGATCTGAACAATGTCATACTGGACCTTGCCCATTGCAGAGATTGCAGCACAAAGGACGTTTTCAAGGAAGGTGGCATTGCCAGTGGAGTCAGGGTTTTTAACAGTGATGTTGAGGAACTTTGGAACATAAGAGGCCACTATGTCTGATCCTTGGAAGATCTGACACAGCAGCCATAGATGTTGCTCCTGTTCTCATGTGACCCTGACAAGTGGGTCCCCCAGGTTGTACTTCATAAGCAGCCAACAATAGTTGAAGAACTATGCTGTCATGGGTTCCACGACGAAGACAGGGGGTTCTGGCTTGGTGGAAGGGAGGTGAGACCTGGAACTGGTTGATATGTGCTGGCATGGAATGGGCTCAGAGAGGGGTAGAGTGGGTAAGGGTCGGTGTTTGGCTTCAGTTTTGCCAAAAGGTTCATCGTCATAGGGCATGGCTGAGAGGTGATCAATGAGGGGGACTGAGGGCATTGGTGTCAGGGGTCAGAGTTGGGCTTTTCCCTTGTTGGGCTTAGTTTGGTGGAGCGTGAGACTCCTGAGAGGGCAGAAGCTGGAGGTGTCAGAAAAGGGTTTGACAGAGGTGGAAGTCTCTCCATTGGTCGATGAGCTCTTTCCAGCAAGCAGATAGCTGAGTAGTTCATGTGGGAGGGGAAATGAACCAGAGGGGGAGTATGAGGGAGAGGTTGTGGAGACCTCCATGTAATTGTCAGCAAGATCGGAGGCAAGGGTAGCATCGTCATAGTCAAAGTAGTCTGAGCCAGGGTTTTCAGTGTTAATGGAATGAGGAGAAGCCATTCAGGTGAGATGACATGCAAGTTTGTATTGTTCCAGTGCCTCTTCAGCATGCTCCCTTACATTTTCTTCAGGCTCCCATGTATTTGATGAATGTGGGAATCTGACCCACTTCACAAGGTACTTGCACCCCTTTCTGCACCCCTTGCTGCAGTGATTGAGTATCGTCTCCACTTCCCATTTGACTTCATCATCAACCAGATCTGGAAGAGGAGGCAGGGACATATTTCCATATTCAGCAGTTTCAGTGAATGGATATATTTGGGATGTATGGAAGACTGGGTGTACTTTCCAGGTGGGTGGTAGTCCCAACCTAACAGCCACCAGCAATATTACCTCAATGATGGGGAATGGACCCAGATGTCTCAGCTCTATTTTTGATGACTGTCCTTGAGTATGCAAGTTGCCTGAATCTAACCAAACCTGGTCACCTTCCTTGGGTTTGATGTATGTTCCTTTTGATCTTGATCGCATCATGTCCTGTGCCCATTGGTGGCTGAGCTGGGCAATGTCACAATTGATCGCAAGGGATTGGAGCTGATCATCAACAGGGGGGCAGCAGTGGTTTGGGCAACTGGATAAGGTGAGGGGTCAAACCCATACAGCAGCAAGAATGGAGTTTGTCTGTGGACCAAGTGGATATGCAAATTATGGGCAAACTCAGCATCCAAAAGTTTCCTAGCCCACAAATTGGGCAGTTCAGCACAATAGCACCTTAAGTATGTTTCGAGTTCTTGGTTGGCGCATTCACTTTCTCCATTAGTTTGAGGGTGATATGTGGAGGACAGCTTCATCTTAATTCCGAGGGACTTGTAGAGCTCTTTCATAAAAGCCAATGCAAACTGCAGACCACAATCAGATATGACCAATTCAGGAAGTCCATACTGTTGATAGATATATTGTTGGAACAAATGGGCAAGGCCCACTGAATCAATGGTTTTATTTGTCAGCACAAACACTGCCACCTTGGTGAGCCCTTGGTCCACTACCATCAGGACCAAGTCATACCCTTCTGACTCAGGAAGGTCTGTAACAAGGTCCATTGATATCTGTTGGAAGGGCAGGGGGTTCTTGGGCATATCATTAGGGGTTATGGGCAGTGTGATTGGGTGAGTTATAACTTTGTTTGCCTGACAAACCAGGCAGCCTTTTACATAGTCACATATTGACTTCCACATGCTGGGCCACCAGACTTCTTTTACCATTTTCTTCATCATTGCTTTTACTCCCAGATGTCCAGTGGCAGGGTGGTCATGGTAGTCGCATAGGCATTGCTTATGCATCTTGGGTGGAACATAAAGCCATTGCTTATACTGTTTCATTCTGTCAGGCATCTTTTGTACCTTGGGGTTGTCATTGGAGAGTGTAGTATCCTTTGGTGTTTCACTCATGGCATGATCATACACCTCCTTCAAGATAACATATATCCCCTTTTGGTGACAGTCAACCTTTTTTATGTCCATCATGCAGTGTTGGTCTGAGGCCATGTTGGCATTTTGGGTCTGACTGGGATGGGACTTGTCAGTTTTGTCATCAAAAGTGTCAGAATTGTCAGAATTCACCCCCCCCTCAAGCCACATGGTGTCAGGTAGGGCAGCAGCTGTGATGGCGGGTTCTTCACCATAGTTGGGTCATCAGGAGAGGGCATCGGGTACCCCCATAAGTTTGCCAGGCTTGTACAAAAAGAGGACCAGGTAGCCTTGTAACGTGTCAAGCTATTGAGCTTGTCATGGGGTTAATTTCTGTGGGTGATGCCAATACATAAGGTTCTTGTGATCTGTGAAAATCACCATAGGTTCCACTGGCGAAATGAGATAGTGCCAGAAGGTGTCTAGTGTGCAAATAACAGCCAACATTTCCAAATCAAAGACCTGGTAACGTTGCTCAGCCCCTTTCAACGACTTGGAGAGGAAGTGGCATGGGTGCCACTCATCATCAGATCCCTTTTGTGCTAAGACCACACCTGTGCTGACCTTGGAGGCATCCATGAATAAGGTGAAAGGCTTCCAGTGGTCTGGAATTTGCAAGACCAGTGCTGAGCAGAGTAGGGACTTGATCTTTTCGAAGGCACCATTTTCTTCACTATTCCATCACCACCTTGTATCCTTTTTTGACAAGTTATGCAGTGGTCTCACAATTCATGAGGAGGGGATAAACCTGTGATAAAAGTTGCAAAAGCCCAAAAATGAATGCACATCCTTTAAGTTGTGTGGGGTCAGCCAGCTTTCGATGGCATCGGTTTTGACCAACATGGTTTGAACATTCCCTCTGGAAATTTTCATACCCAGGAACTCAATTTCTTTGGCTTTGAAGACACACTTGGAGATCTTCAGGCATAGCCATTCCCTTTTGCAAACCTCCAGAAACTCCCTTACATACTTTTGCAACTCCAGGATGGTCTTCACATGGACTACAATGTCGTCCATATATACACACTGCTGTCATTTGTGTAGTTGTTCCACAAATGTGGTATCCATAAAGTGCTGGAAAGTCAGCAGTGAATTGCACTGCCCAAAGAACATAACAGTGGGCTTGAACAGACCCCAAGGGGTTAGGAATGTGGCTTTCCACTGGTCTTCTGGCTTTGCCCTGACATTAGTAAATCCCCACCTTACATCAAACTTGGCAAAGTACTTGGACTTGCAAAGTTCATCTACCATTTGTGGGATGTTTGGTAGAGGGTACAAGTCATGGATCGTATGGGAATTGAGGTACCAGTAATCCTGGACCAATCGCTTTTTGCCATCCTTCTTTGAGATGAAAAATACCAGTGCCGAAACAGGTGAATCCGAAGGTACTATCTTGCCACACTGTAGATTTTCATCAGTGAACTCATCCAATATTTTGAGTTCATCTGGCGACATGGGATAAAGTGTAGCCTTCTTCATCAACTTCTTATTATCTTTCTGAAAATCTTCCTTTGTTTTTATAACATGATCAAGCCCCTCTTGAAAATGGGGCAATGGGATATCAGTTTCAGAAAAGACTTCAGCAAAGTCAGCATATTCTTTTGGGAGATTGGGGACCTCAGAGGGTCTGGCATTCATCTTGAGCTGAGTCAAAATGGTAGTGCAATTTACAGAGGCATTCTTGACCTCATGCATATCAACTTTTCTTTTCTTCAGCAGTTGCTCATCCAGGGAACCACCCCATCCAATCACCCTATGTGTCCACCAATTTACAATTGGCATCTCCTTCTTGAGCCATGGCATCCCTAGGATCAGATGATCCTTTTCTATAGGTCTGACATAGCAAAGTATTTGAAACTTGTGTACAGGCTTTATTATGTTCCAACACTTCAGGAACACTTTCTTCTTGATGGTATACTGTATGTTTCCATCAAAGGCAGTGATATCCCAGGTCCTTTTTACTGGGTAAGTATGAAGCTTCAATTTTGCGGCCAGCCAGGCTCCAATAAGGTTTACTTCAGTGCCACTGTCAATTGTCGCAGGTATCCTCGCATTTCCATAATTGAGGAGCTCAAGTGTTCCATAGATTGACTGGGCACACATTTCAGATTCATTGGTGATACTATTACAAGAAACACAAGCACTCAAAACATCTTTAGATCTGGGCAAACTGCACAAGGAAAATTCAGAACACCCCTTTAAAAACCCTTCTCCTTGGAAGGTTTTGACTCTTTCTCAACCTCTTCTTCCTCCACATCCACTTCCTTAATGCTCTTTTTCTTCGGCTTAGGACAGTCCTTGCTGAAATGTCCCTCTTCAGAACAATTAAAACAGTGCACCAATTGAACATGGCTTCTGCCCCTTTCTTTCACATTCTGACATCTCTTGTCAACATCCATAGTGTTAGGGTCCCAAGTGGGATGAGATGGGTAGTGATAACATGGAGACAGGTGAGCTTCTCTGGCTTTCTTCTTGTTGAGGGTATGTTTCTGTTCAATCTTGCTCACTGCTTGGCTGGTGTAGGTGATCCAATCTGAGATGGTACAAGGTTCTTTATGGTCAAGAACCCAGTCATGGATTTCCTTCTTCAATCCCTGTCCAAAGAATATGGCACCATTGAAATTGTCATCGTTGTACCCAGTATGGTTAAAGATGGAGAGGAATTGAGAGACATAAGTTTCAAATGGATCACTTCCTTGCGTAAGTGTTATGAGTTTGATTTGGGCCTTATGCTCCAGATTACCACAGACAAAAGTTGCATGGAGGCGAGATTCGAACTGGTCCCAGTCATCCTTATATTCAAGGCATCTGCTTTGGTCATGTTCATTAATATAGACTTTGGCGAAGGCAGCAGCAGATCCTTCTGTCATAAAAGACAGGGTTAGGCCAATCTGAAGGTGATCAGAAGTGTATATGTGTTGATTGATTTGTAGATACCCCTTAACCTGAGTGATCCAGGTAAAGAATAGATTGTGATTGCTGTTGTAGATATGTGGCTTGTTAAGATTAAACTCATGACCTCCATTAGGCTTGGACATGTGGACATCCACGATTGTAGTAGAGGCAAACTTGGCACGAAGTTCTTCAATTTCCCTTGTGGTCAGTTCCCAATTAAACAGTGGAGTGTGATTGGAAGAGGGCTTCATGGCTTCCTGCCCAGATCCAGATCCTGATCTGAGATTCAATCCTTCGGTAGTGTGTGACATGATGTGGATAAGATTTTCTTCATCAATGTCTGGAACATGAGTATCTCTGACAATAGATCCTAAGTTGGACTTATTGTCAAAGGTTAATGGTTCAATGTCAGTTTCTGACTCCAGTTTATTTTCTTGGTAAGCACCCAAGATAGCTGGGTTGCAAAGGGAGGATGGAGGAGTCATGGAATGAGGTTGATCAGGGTAATGGTATTTGTACTGACTGCCAGTAGGTTTTTGTGGCATGTACCTGCAGGGTAGAGGTTGTGGGGGAGCTCTTTGCTTGCCTTTGCTTAAAGAGAAAGCACTTGTTGGATCTGGAGGAGGTGGCAGAGGTGGTCTTGAAGACACCTTGGGCAAATGATAAGGCAAGCTTGAAAAGGTAGAGGGGTAAGTCGACAATGCCAAAAGACAGTTGGTCGATGGGTAGGTTTTTAGGGTTGCTGGATCATCAATCCAAAGAATGGATAGTCCAGCAAAACAGCAGAAGTGTAAGGAGCTACAAGTTCCAACAAGTCAGCAAACCTAAGAAAGGTTAGTTCATTATAAATGGAACAGTATAAGACACTAGTTTTCCAGGCTAAACAATAGCCAGACTAGTGAAGACACAGTTCTGAGATGAAGTGGGAATAGCAGGCATCATGTCCAAACAATGGTCACAGCTGCAAGATGAACTTTTCGCTTTTGTTATGCTGCAGGTTGCTTGAAGCACCTAATAAAGGTGTAGCAACAGTAGAGCAGTATAATAAACACTAATCTGCCAGTTACTTGAAGCACCAAAGAATGGTGTAGCAACTGAAAGGTGAATAGTGGGGTACCTCGGTGTGTAATGACTTTGAGCACCCTTAGCATGCACACTTGTATCTCCAAAGAACAGTGATAAATGTGGGTGTTTGCAAGGTAGCAAAAAGTTAAGGAGATACAGCATCACAGCAAGACTATATATACTGTAGCTGTATCAGGCACAATGCCCAAGGGGAAACATGTCTGTGGCCCACCAAGAATGGGTGGTAGGCCTGTACAGTAAGAACAGGGCATGGGCACAAACCATTAAGGTAAACAGGCACAAGGCATAACATACATATGGTCCAAAGAGCCAATGAGAGTGAGCACACAAAGTGGGCTCACTGTGGAAGGGCAGCAATGTGCAGCATGCACAGCTATAGTACAACAGGCACAAGGTACAAAGATGAGTCAATGAAGGGAAAATGGGACATGAACATGGAAGCAGACACAGAGCCCATTGCAGGGCCTACAGCATGACTTGATATGGAGTTGGGGTTGCGCCCAATGGAAGGAAGATGACAGGTGGCCAATCAAAGATTGATCACCAAAGATAGAGTCCAGTGGGCCAGTGTTTGAGTATAACCTGGATGCCAATGAGAATTGTGGCAATGCTGCAGCCAATGATGACAAATATAGTGGGGCCAAAGGCACACACCCAGAGCTCCAGTCCCAAAACAGAAGGGGCTGGGTCGAGGTGTAACACAAATTATCCCTGATCTTGGCTTGCCTCTAGGTGTGTGGACTGAGCCCTCCCTGAGTTAACCAAATATTCTCAACAAACTGCCCCCCCTGGAGAATCTCCAACCCCATTTGACCACCCTGGGGAATCTCCAAATGTCCCCTTGGAGAATCTCCAACTGCCCTCCTGGAGAATATCCAACCTGATTGACCACCCTGGGGAATCTCCAAATGTTGCCCTGGGGAATCTCCAACTGCACTTGTGGAGAATTTCCAATCCAATTTGACCACACTGGGAAATCTCTATGTGCCTCCCTGGAGAATCTCCAATCCCACTTGACCAACCTGAGGAATCTCCAATTGCCCCCCTGGGGAATGTCAAACCCCATAGCACCCCCCCTTGGACCCACTGGAGAACCCCCCATGTGTTCCCCTGGATATTCCCCAATGGCATGACCACCCTGGGGAATCTCCAAGTATCTCCCTGAAGAATCTCTAATCCCATTGAACTACCCTGGGGCATCTCCAAGTGTCCCCCTGGAGATTCTCCATTTCCATTTGACCACCCTGTGGAATCTCCAACTGCCCACCCTAGAGCACCTCCAACCCTATATGACCACCCTGGAGTATCTCCAATCCCATTTGACTGCCCTGGGCAATCTCCAAGTGTCCCCCTGGAGATCCTCCACCCCAATTTGACCATCCTGTCCCCAAATTCCCTCTGAAAGTGGTCTATTTACCCTGGGGGCACCCAGAAACAACCCAGAATTGTCTGTTTTTTTTGCAGAAATTCTACAGCTAGGTATATTCACCCTGGAGAAAGTCCCACAGTACCTGGGAAGAGGTCTATTTGCACTGGAGATATCCCATAGCCAGAGTCCATTTATCCTGGGGAAAATTCAGAAACAGCCCAGGAAGAGGTCTGTTTTGGCCACAGAAATTCCACAGCTAGGTCTATCTACATAAAACTGTATGCTGGTGCTTGTGTTGGGGTGCATATACTTCAGTTTCCCAATGCCCTGCTTTGATCATTACTTTCTTGCTAAAAATGCCCACTCCAAGTGGATGCCATATAACATTCATTTGAGATCCCAGTGGCTCTTAGAAGGCCAACTACCTGCTCCTCATACATCAAACCTACATGATCCAATGATTGCCCCAAGTGTCTCTACATCAGCTGGTGCCAGCCATGACATTGATGCAGTGTGTCCTCATTTGCTGCCTCTTGGCTGACATGGTGATAATTATTCCTAAAGGAGGACCATATCATGTGTCAGCTGGTTGATAGAATTCCAATTTTGGACCATCCTAGATGCCAGGTACAGGTATCAGTCACCTACTGTCCACTGTGGTGGACTTTTCTTTCTAGTTCCAGGCACTTTGTGACCATGTAGCTCAAACAATATGTGCATGGTCGGTATCTTACCAGACACACAGATCATGATCTTCAACATGCTTCTATCAGGTAAGTGGCAAGAGGTTGTAGTTGATCTCTTGCTTAAAAGGCTTCCCAGAAGGCACCCCAAGTAGCAATGGTGGAGAAGTAGGCCCATCTGGTAGTGAGCTCTGTTAGTCACAACATAGCTCAGTGCAGACAGCTGCATTAATAGTCCAAGTCAATGATGGCTGTGATTGCATGATAAGTACAGAATATTATGGCTTTGCATTTGTGTGGATTCATGCATGCTCTTCTGGAATACCATATGTATAGACCACAATCAACAGTCAGTGAAAGACACACAGCCTTTTGAAGTATGCATGGCATAGCTGGTCACCACTTTGAATTCACATATCAAGAATACTGTAAAATGTACCTCAAGGCCTCATCCTTGGTGCTTTAATCAGCAGGTTCCAGTACAAGAAAGATACACCAGCCAGTCCATGCTGGATTTGTAGCATGCTTGCACTGATTTTGGTGGCTACTATCATGAGGGTTGAACAACAGTATTGTAGCATTGAAACTGTATGGCTTGCTTGAGCTAGTTCCAATCCACTTAGGACAGCCATGCTGAGTATGCTGCCATAAAGGAGGCCCACTCACACTGCAGTTGATCATGGTTGCACATGATTATAACCTTTGTAAGCTATCAATGCTCTTGCTTGTGCACAGCAGCAGCAAACCTTGAAGAACTGGATGCTCACTGTTCTCCCATGTCAAAGTTGGAAGAGCCAGCGATGATAGATGTTGTGGAAGTTGATCAGCATTCAGTACTGAAAAATGTAGTGGTGATGTGGGCACTGTATACAGACTCAATGCGATGTGTAGCACTGGTGTTTGCAGAGTATGGAATGTGCTTCCATGGTCAACAGAGTCCTGCAGGGATGTTTCAAGATGTGATCACCATCTTTTCTGCAATGCTCTCCAGCACATCTCTACTCCACAAATATTGTCCTGGTGAAAAAGTGATGAGTGTGACAACACTCCTTCAGTCTACTCCACCACTGTGGACAAGTTCTGTCATTGCCAGTGCCAAGTATGCCATTGTGGTACATTGTCACATCCATTGACAAGACTGATGATAAGAGACTGAGGATG
Source organism: Pisolithus thermaeus (assembly GCA_024663475.1). Taxonomy (NCBI): domain Eukaryota; kingdom Fungi; phylum Basidiomycota; class Agaricomycetes; order Boletales; family Pisolithaceae; genus Pisolithus; species Pisolithus thermaeus. The sequence goes on along the minus strand of JANFAF010000127.1, from coordinate 86,557 downwards.
GATAAAGGATGCTGAAGGTGTGAGCTCTTCCTAAGGGGCTTCTATAGCCTGTAAGATGAGTGCTGTCTGAGAGAGGAGATGTCTGGGGCAGTCTGAGATCTGTCTGAAGACTGAAGGCACTTGCAATGGCCTTCTCAAACTCAAACTCAAACTTGTAACTTGGTACTTCATTGTTCTATTTCTGTAAGTAGTTACAGAGGAGTGTAGGTGCGCATTGGCTTATGTAAGCTACCTCATGTGCCTAAACTCGAAGCTAAGAGAAGTCTAAGGTAAAAGAATAAAAACAAAAGAAAAGAAAACAAAAGAGTAAAGTAAAAGTAAAGTAAAAGCCATAAAACAGAAGGTATATCATGGTGGGGAGTACTCACTCCCTACACTGTGACATGCACATAAGGTCCAGACCACAGTCTGACCATCTGAAGTGTCATTCTAGCCCTATGGGCTTCTGTCATAAAACTCTGTTCCATCTCTGATTTGACTTACAATCTATTTCTGTTTCTGTTTCCATATTTAGTATGTTTCTCTCACGCCTCTAAGTGACTTGCTACACTACTGTACCTGTATGTCTTACTAATCCCCATACCATCTGGCTATCTGGCAACTACCGACTTACCTTACTAATGGCTCACTAATATTGTTGTTCACCTGTACTGCATTCCAGTAGTCACTACACCCCAGACATTGCATTGGACTTTTCTCTGTACTATAAAAGCTTTGTATATACATCATAGCACATCAGTTCAAATATCAAATAAGATACTCATCAATCTCACTCGACTCCAGACAGTCTCTGGATAGCTCTGACCTCTGGGACTTGGCAGGAAAATAGTGTACTAAGTTGTATGCTAAACTCCAACTATCTGGACTTTCACTCTAGCCATCCTCTGCCCTTGGACCCTCTCAGAGACCATTGAGAACCAGTCTTGACATACATATGTGATCCAGGTTGTTTCTTTTCTGCATCCTTCATTTTCCCCACTAGCATACCTTGATAGGAAACCAGTATTGTTTGCATCAGTTTGGAGGGCATAAAACATGCCGTAGACTACATACATCATGTTCCATCATCATGTATTCTGGAAGCCTGTCCAGATATCCTAGAAGATTGTCACAGAACAATGCACTCTGCCCATGTGGGGAACCCAACCACTGCACATATGCCTGCCAGTACCCTACTCCCCTTCAGGTCATCTTATGAGGCAATCCCTAAACTGGGTATTTATCATATCAACACTTGACTTTAGTTTCTAGTCCAAAAGGGACAGTACTCCTGAGTGGTATGGTGTCAAATGGTGGAAAGGATGGAGTGTGGGGGAAAGAGTTGTACATACCAGCTACTGGGGTCTGGTGGCTGCTGTGAATAGAGGTACACTTTGATCAGGCCCACTTCACAGGTGGGTTGAGGTCAGTATCTTCAAATGAGCCAGGGGAATTACTTCTCTCCTCTTGCAGCAGCCTCAATTTCCTTGAACCCTGGCAGTGCTACTTTCTCCTTGTCTACCAGAACCCTTCTCCCACTCCTATCCCTCTTCCACATAATGGCACCCTCGCCTTCCATATCCTCATCTTTGTCTTCATCCCCATCCTGATTGTCACTACTCTTGCCATCACCTATTGACATTGATTTCAGAGATGACATTCTCAACCATAAAGGTGGAAGTGTAATTGGTGGAGACAGAGCCCTCAGTGGTGAAACAGAGCCAGGGCCAAGAGTTCCAAACCCATAGCTGTGGTCATAAGGAAGCAGTGTGAATGAGGGCACTTGGGGAGAAATAGTCCCATCTGGGGATGAGCCAGAACATACAGGGCCAGTATGTGGATGAGGACAAGGAGCTGACCAAGATGGGTTTCACTGCAGCACACCCATGCCACTATGATCACTTCTGCCACCACTGGAATTTGACTTGGAGTTGGAATGGATAGGAGACTTTCCAAATGCCAAACAAACTGAATGTGTCAGATAATGGTGATGATGATGCATACCATGTACCTGTGAGGTCACTGGGGTCTGTAGCAGCTTGGTTTGTGCTTGCAGAGCACATTGCCCATTAGTATACCCAGAGCCAATGTGTGGTGAGTGATGTGGATAACCAGGTCTTTAGACAGACTCTTTGTCAGTATGCCAATCTCAAATGTTGGCCACCCAGTGGACCTCACATTAGCAAGCCACTGTGGGATACACTGAATTTTCCTGACAGCTCCCACCATTGCAACTATTTGGGTGGCTCAACTACTGTGGCTTTGGCATTGTTTCAGTACCTATAATGACCATCATCCTGTCCACATCTTTCCTATTTGTGTTGGAAGCAGTGAGGGATAACTGTCTCAGATACATGTGCACATGTGGAACTGTTGATGTGCTGTAAGGCATATCACCAAAACTCTTGTTCTGGGATCCAGGGCCAAATATTCCACCTCCACCTGTAGCATGCATGCCTGTGCCTGCAGCCACACAAGTACTGGGTTGGCTTCCTACAATACAGGATCCTCAGCAGTGTGCCTCATGGCAGACAACCTGTGTATACAGTACACATAGCAATTCAGTCTTGTTGATGATATCAAGCCAAACCTGACTTGAAGAGAGGGTATCTCAAGTGTTGACTAGTGTGACAGGGTTGACCCTATCCATGCCTACAGCCCATTGCTAACCCCAGTGCCAGCATCCTGTGATTGCACTCCATCTTGAAACCCAAATTCACTTTCACCTCTTTGACAAGCCCATTTCTCAGTCTGTTCTGTATACTCAATTTACACCCTGCCAATCCCTTGCATGTGCTGTTGTCCATCCTATTTCCTCCTGCATATTCCATGAACAGATAAGGAAAGGGTGGAGATGGGATGCACTGTGAGTCCCATAGACAGTTCTCTGCATGGCCATACAGTGAGGAACAAAACCATTGCAATGTTTTTCACTTTTGCAGTGTGTGAGGTGTACTGCAATCAGATTGAAGAATCATGCCAAGCATCACTGGAGACAAAGATAGTACATGCCCTTGGTGACAATATTGCCCACTTGGTCATGTGATTTCATCCAGCAGCTGGAAAGATATAGGCATGACAATTCCTAATGGAATACATGAATGCCTCTTGACCAGTTACCACCATCTTCCCCCCATGGGAAACCCCCCCCCCACCCCAAAGCATCATTGCTCATTGTCATCTCCCTGCCCCATCCAGTTGTCTGATGTTGGCAGATGCTATCACTCTTTCCCCAAGGGCACCTTTGGGGCCTGTTTCTCTCCACCAATCCTCCCCAAACTTGTCCTGCACTACTTTGCAGCCCACCCACCTGCCTGGTCTTGGACCATGAAGGATGGCCCCAGCAAGGGCAAGACCTTCAAGGTCCCAACCATCCCCATTGCCTGTGATCATGGTGCCCCCCACATGGTCTACTGGATCATTGTGGTCTTCCACTCATTCAAGGGCCATCTCAACCCAGTCACTTTAGATCCTGCATCAGGCAGAGTGCTCCCAGGGTGGCTCTGCCTGTACCAGAACAACATGTATGTTCACTTACAGTTCCAGTTGTGGGCTGGCCTGCCCCCAACACAGGCTCCCACCACCACCAAGCCACCCTCTTCACCTAACCAAACCCCCAACCACCCTCACTCCACTGACCCTGTATCTGAGCTCCAGGAGGAGCTTTGAGTTCTCTGTGAGAAATTCTACTGCTTCATGTCTTCACATGAGGCATGCTGCACCCATGGTAGCAATTCCCACTCCACCTCCTCAGAGTCCCCCTCCAAGGATGAAGGCCCCCCTTTCACCTTTGCTGACAATACCCCTAGCAGTACTGTCCCAGTCTCTGACCCCCCTCCTGGCTGTCAGCAGCATTGCATCATCCAGATGCCCCGTCTGAGTTCTCTGGCCCCCTCTATGTCCCTGGCCCTTTGTCTAAGGAGCTCCCTCCCAGGACCCTCTCAGTTGTCAAGCTTGTCTTTGCAGGCTCATCCCCCTTCTACCTTGGTGTGACCAGGGACCACACCCTCCACACCACCACCTCTGCACTTCATGCACAGGTGGTATCCACCCTCAAACTCCCTGCTGATCCCTCTGTTCCCACAGCCCATCCCTGACAGGCTGGTCTTCTAACCACACCACCCTTTTTCCTTTTTACTGTGTCATCCCTCCACCTGACTTAGAGTAGCTTTTCTCTCCAGCCCTGTACCCCTTCCCTGGCTCTGCCCTGGTTGGTTGTCTGTGTACAACACTGACCAGTCTCATGGTCTGCCTTTACCATATGCTGCTCTCTGTTTGTTTGACCACCCTTTGTCTAGCATAGTGTGACATAGGATGTACTTGCTCCTCATGCACTTTAATGCAGAATTCTTTTTAAAAAAAAGAAAAAAAAAAAGGAATACACAAACTGTGGGAGAGAATTCAAGAGGAGTGGGAAAGGATACCAGCTGAGGAGTGTTAGAAGTTGATTGAGAGCATGCCTAAAAGGGTTGAGGCAGTGCTCAAGGAAAAAGGAGGCTATACCAAGTACTAATATACCATGGATATCAAAAGGTGCAAAACTGTTGCAATGACATTGCTGCACTGTAATGCCTATATCTTTCCAGCCACTGGATAAAATCATGTGAACCAGTGGGCAATATTGTAGCCAAGGGCATGTACTATCTTTGCCTCCACCAATGCCTGGCATGATTCTTCAACTTGCTTGCAGTACACCTCACACACTGCAAAAGCATGAAACATTGCAACAGTTTTGTTCCTCACTGTATGTATGACCATCCAGGCACTTACATCTGTGATAGGTGAAGGATGAGGAGTTGTGATATGGTGATCAGAGCCATGAATGTCATTAATGACTTTGGGCTGGATCTTTGCATGATTCCAGCAGTTTGCAATTGTCATCAATTGAACATTATTCCATGCCTCTCTTACCAACATCATGGCCTCAAGTAGGCTGATCTTAATCAAGGTCAATCACCCAGAGGCAGAAGGCTTTCTGGTAGAGTGCCTTCAATGTTTGGATGATGCCTGCATCATCAGGCTGGATATGTGAAGTAAGTTTGGGCTCAAGGTATTCAAGCTTGACATTCTGCCAGTGGGGCGTGCAGTTGATGTAATGTCCTGGAAAGTTGTCAAGGAGCAGGCAAATGAACCTGCTCTGATGGCACATGTTCATGTCAGGTAATTTGATCCACCTATAAGAGCAGGTTAAGATATCTGATCACTGATTTTGTTTTAATGGACTGTACTCCTCAAATATATCTTTTGTCATCCAAGCATTCTTGTTGTGACAGTAGTAAAGACCACAGGACTGTGGAGAAGCTTGTTTGAAGCAGCAAGGGTTCTTGTACTTTCCAATGAAGAGAAGGGGGAGTTTCTTGCTACCATCTGCATTACAAGCAACTCCAAGAGTGACTTGATATCTCCTTTTTCCCACTCATGTGTGGAAGGACCATGGTCTGGTGGTGCACTGCAACCAGCAGTCAGAACTCATCATCTTCTGTAAGGACTTGGAGATCACCTACAAAGCAAAGAGACCTGTCTCATCAAAGTTGAAGTGGTCTCTTGGTGCATACTGGGCCAAGACTTTTCAGAGGTGGGCTCTCTCAGCTCCCACAGCCACCAAGTCAGTGGAAGCAGCCTCACCCTGTTGATGGTATTCCTTGGTACCATACACCTTCTTGAAATTTGGAATCCACCCATCACCTTCAAGCTGCTCCTCCATTGGGACACCCAACTCATCCTCATACTTCCTCCATTTGGCCACAAGCATAGCTCCATTGACAGACTCACACTTTGCTTCCATATGCTTGATCCATACTGTAAGTAGAGAGCACATTCCACATCTGGTCATGTAACAATGCATTGCCACTTCATTGATAAGGCATTAGGGCATTCATGGATTCATACCTCAAGTTTCTGCTGGTCTCTGAGTTTGCAGGACAGTGTTAACTGATCAAAAATAAGAGCCCCTCAGGACAAGTCTTGAAGTGCTGGACAATTGCATCTTTCAAAACACCTGGATGAGCATCAATATACATAAAGACTGTCATCCAGTCCCACAATCTAAGGATGGTAAACTTGTTTGCTTGAAGGGGATGTCAGACAGAGTTTGGCTGGGAATCCTTGTCTTGAACCTGAGGTTCACAGGGCTTGCAGGGAGCATGCTTGGCACAGGTTTTCCATTTAAGCTGGACACTTGGCTCTTGCATGGGAACCATCAGAGGCAACTTCTGAGAAGCAATGCTTTGCAATGAGCCAACAGCTTCCACATTTATTTCACTTGCATTGATTAGATAATGAGGAACATCTCCCTCAAATATCAATGTAGTGGTGCATAATCAGATAGAAATCATTATGCATTATGCAATATGCAATTCCAGGGCCACCCAACTTGGAACCAGGCCAAATGCAATGCAACATTAGAATTATGCATAAGGAGATCATGCACTATGAGAACATCTACAGCAGTATCTTACACAACTGGTTCTCCTTTGCAATATGCACAAGGACAGCACATAAATCATCCACATTGTCACCATACTTCAGAAAGGCTTGTTGGATAGATTCATTAACTTTGGCATGGATACCTGAACTTTGATATTCCTTCACAGCCAAAGTCAGGCTTTCCTGCAAATTGCACCATCCATGTTGCACCTGCAACAAGAAATATAAGTACTCAAACACAAGTATGGCACCTGCAATCATGAGCCATGTCACTCCAAATAAACAATCAGAACAAGAAATTCACCAAGGCCCTGTTCAGCAATATATTGCCTAGAAGATTGCATTGAGAGGGACAATGTAGACATTGTGAGGGGTTGAAAAGAGGAGTCAATGGTATGCTTTCATATGTCAGATGGATAAAAAGATTCAGTCTGTTGCTGAAGAATCAAGATGGACATGAAACTCACAAGCTAATGGGGAAACCATGAAGTCCATAGAATTCATTGTGACAAAAAAACAAGACCACAAACCAACTGCAAGGACTGTTCAGAATGACTATATGGTAAACACAGTCCACAACATACACTCTACAAAAATGTATTAGTAATTATGAATAGTCCAGATTAGTAATTGGTACTAACATTCTGAGAAATATGCAATAGAAAATAAGGTCTGAAGTAAAACACAGGACATGGCAACCTACATCCTGAGAGATGCTGTTTAACATTATGTTGGATGTGAAGATACTAATTAATCTCACCACCTATTTCATAATGAAATGGTGTTCAGGATATGGACATCTTAAATAACTCACTGCCTGTATTGCAAGGAAAAACAGAATGACAGCAAAAAGGGTCAGCTCTGATATGAGCACCTGCCATGACTACACTCACAAACTATGAATTGAAGTGCAACAGGAAGGCAGTCAACATGGTCAGCTCCACCCAGCACCACTTGCCATAACTCCACTCACTTCCTATGACCCAAGTGCAACAGGGAGGCAGTGAAAATTGTCAGCATCCACCCACCACCACTGGCCATGACTCCACCTACTTCCTGTGAACCCAAGTGCAACAGGGAGGCAGTGAACATGGTCAGCATCCATCCACCACCACCTCCCATGACTCCACTCACATCCTATGAACCCAAGTGCAACATGGAGGCAGTGAACATGGTCAGCATCCATCCACCACCACCTGCCATGACTCTGCTCACTTCCTATGAACCCAAGTGGAACAGGGAGACAGTGAGCATGTTCAGCATCCATTCACCATCACCTGCCATGACTCCACCCACAAACTATGAACCCAAGTGCAACAGGAGGCAGTAAACATGGTCAACAAGCATCCACTGCCACCTGCCATGACTCCACTCACAAGCTGTGAACCCAAGTGCAACAGGGAGGCAGTCAACATGGTCAGTATCCATCCACCACCACCTCCCATGACTCCACTCACTTCCTGTGAACCCAAGTGCAACAGGGAGGCAGTGAACATGGTCAGCATCAATCCACCACCACCTACCACAACTCCACTCACATCCTATGAACCCAAGTGCAACAGGGGGGCAGTCAACAAGGGCAGCATCCATCCACCACCACCTGCCATGACTCCACTCACTTGCTGTGAACCAAAGTGCAACAGGGAGGTAGTCAACATGGTCAGCATCCACCCACCACCAGCTGCCATGACTCCACTCACTTGCTGTGAACCCAAGTGCAACAGGGAGGCAGTGGACATGGTCAGCATCCATCCACCACCACCTGCCATGACTCCACTCACAAGCTGTGAACCCAGGTACAACAGGGAGGCAGTCAACATGGTCAGCATCCATCCACCACCACCTGCCATGACTCTACTTACTGGCTGTGAACCCAAATGCAACAGGGAGGCAGTAAACATGGTCAGCATCTATCCACCACCACCTGCCATGACTCCACTCACATCCTATGAACCCAAGTGCAACAGGGAGGCAGTGAAAATTGTCAGCATTCATCCACCACCACCTGCAATGACTCCACTCACTTCCTATGAACCCAAGTGCAACAGGGAGGCAGTGAACATGGTCAGCACCCAGTTGCCACCACCTTCCATGACTCCACTCACTTCCTATGAACCCAAGTGCAACAGGGAGGCAGTGAACATGGTCAGCATCCAGTTGCCACCACCTGCCATGACTCCACTCACAAGCTGTGAACCCAAGTGCAATAGGGAGGCAGTCAACATGGCCAAGATCCATCCACCACTTGCCATGACTCCACTCACTTGCTGTGAACCCAAGTTCAACAGGGAGGCAGTCAACATGGTCAACACCCATCCTCTGCCACTTGCCATGACTCCACTCACATCCTATGAACCCAAGTGCAACAGGGAGGCAGTGAAAATTGTCAGCATTCATCCACCACCACCTGCAATGACTCCACTCACTTCCTATGAACCCAAGTGCAACAGGGAGGCAGTGAACATGGTCAGCACCCAGTTGCCACCACCTTCCATGACTCCACTCACTTCCTATGAACCCAAGTGCAACAGGGAGGCAGTGAACATGGTCAGCATCCAGTTGCCACCACCTGCCATGACTCCACTCACAAGCTGTGAACCCAAGTGCAATAGGGAGGCAGTCAACATGGCCAAGATCCATCCACCACCACTTGCCATGACTCCACTCACTTGCTGTGAACCCAAGTTCAACAGGGAGGCAGTCAACATGGTCAACACCCATCCTATGCCACTTGCCATGACTCCACTCACAAGCTATGAACCCAAGTGCAACAGGGAGGCAGTGAACATGGTCAGCATCCATTCACCACCACCTGCCATGACTCCACTCACTTCCTATGAACCCAAGTGCAAGAGGTAGTCAACATGATCAGCATCCATCCACCACCACCTGACATGATTCCACTGACAGGCTGTGAACCCAATTGGAACAGGGACATAGTGTACATGGTCAGAATCCACCCACTACCACCTGCCATGACTCCACTCACTCCCTATGAACCCAAGTGCAACAGGGGGGCAGTCAACATGGTCAGCATCCATTGACCACCACCTGCCATAACTTGACTCACAAACTATTAACTCAGGTGCAACAGGGAGGCAGTGAACATGTTCAGCATCCATCCACCACCACCTGCAATTACTCCACTCACTTCCTGTGAACCCAAATGCAACAGGGAGGCAGTGAGAATGGTTAGGATCCATTCATCACCACATCCCATGACTCCACTCACTCGCTGTGAACCCAAGTGCAATAGGGAGGCAGTGAACATGGTCAGCATCCATCCACCACCACCCACAATGACTCCACCCACTTTCTGTGAGCCCAAGTGGAACAGGGAGGCAGTGATCATGGTCAGCATCCATCCTCCACCATCTGACACAACTCCACTCACAAACTATGACCCCAAATGCAACAGGGAGGCAGTGAACATGGTCAGCATCCACCCACCATCACCTGCCATGAATTCACTCACAAACTATGAACCCAAGTGCAACAAGGAGGTAGTGAACATGCTCAGCATCCATCCACCACCACCTGCCATACCTCCACTCACATCCTATGAATCCAAGTGGAACAGGAAGGCAGTCAACATGGTCAGCATCCATCCACTGCCACCAGCCATGACTCCACTCACTTCCTATGAACCCATTGCAACAGGGAGGCAGTCAACATGGTCAGCATATTTCCTCCACCACCTACCATGACTCCACTCACTTCCTATGAACCCAAATGCAACAGGGAGGTAGCAAACATGGTCAGCATCCATCCACCACCACCTGCCATAACTCCACTCACATCCTATGAATCCAAGTGGAACAGGAAGGCAGTCAACATGGTCAGCATCCATCCACTGCCACCAGCCATGACTCCACTCACTTCCTATGAACCCATTGCAACAGGGAGGCAGTCAACATGGTCAGCATATTTCCTCCACCACCTACCATGACTCCACTCACTTCCTATGAACCCAAATGCAACAGGGAGGTAGCAAACATGGTCAGCATCCATCCACCCCCACCTGCAATGACTCCACTGACAAGCTATGACCCCAAGTGTCACCAGGAGGCAGTGAACATGGTCAGCATCCAACCACCACCACCTGCCATGAGTCCACTGACAAGCTGTGAACCCAAGTGGCACAGGGAGGTAGTGAACATGGTCAGCATCCACCCACCACCACCTGCCATGCCTCCACTTACTCCCTATTAACCCAAGTGCAACAGGGAGGCAGTGAACATGGTCAGCATCAATCCACCACCTGCCATGACTCCACTCACTCGCTGTGAACCCAAGTGCAACAAGGAGGCAGCAAACATGGTCAGCATCAATCCACCACCTGCCATGACTCCACTGACTCGCTGTGAACCCAAGTGCAACAGGGAGGCAGTGAACATGGTCAGCATCTCTCTGCCACCACCTGCCATGACTCCACTCACTTGCTGTGAACCCAAGTGCAACAGGGAGGCAGTGAATGTGGTTAGCATCCATCCACCACCACCTGCCATGACTTCACTGACAAACTATGACCCCAAGTGCCATCAGGAGGCAGTGAACATGGTCAGCATCCATCCATCACCACCTGCCATGACTCCACTCACAATCTATGAACCCAAGTGCCACAGGGAGGCAGTCAACATGGTCAGCATCCAACCATCACCACCTGCCATGACTCCACTCACAAGCTGTGAACCCAAGTGGAACAGGGGGGCAGTGATCATGGTCAGCATCCTCCCACCACCACCTGCCATGACTCCACTCACTCCCTATGAACCCAAGTGCAACAGGGAGGCAGTAAACATGGTCAGCATCAATCCACCACCACTTGCCACAACTCCACTCACTCGCTGGGAACCCAAGTGCAACAGGGAGGCATTGAACATGGTCAGCATCCATCCACCACCACCTGCAATGACTCCACTCACTTCCTATGAACCCAAGTGCAACAGGGAGGCAGTGAACATGGTCAGCATCCATACACCACCACCTGTCATGACTCTGCTCACTTGCTATGAACCCAGTTGCAACAGGGAGCCAGTGAACATGGTCAACATCCATCCACCACTACCTGCCATGACTCCACTCACAAACTACAAACCCAGGTGCAACAGGGAGGCAGTGAACATGGTCAGCAGCCATCCACCACCACCTGCCATGGCTCCACTCACTTCCTATGAACCCCAGTGCAACATGGAGGCAGTGAAACATGGTTAGCATCCATCCATGACCACCTTCCATGACTCCACTGACAAGCTGTAAAGCCAAGTGCACCAGGGAGGTAGTGAACACAGTCAGCATCCATCCACCACCACCTGCCATGACTCTACTCACTTCCTATGAACCCAAGTGCAACAGGGAGGCAGTGGACACAGTCAGGATCCATCCACCACCACCTGCAATGACTCCACTCACTTCCTGTGAACCCAAGTGCAACAGGGAGGCAGTGGACATGGTCAGCATCCATGCACCACCACCTACCATGACTCCACTCACTTCCTATAAACCCATGTGCAACAGGGAGGCAGTCAACATGATCAGCATCCACCCACCACCACCTGCCATGCCTCCACTTACTCCCTATGAACCCAAGTGGCACAGGGAGGCAGTCGACATGGTCAGCATCAATCCACCACCTGCCACAACTCCACTCACTTGCTATGAACCCAAGTGCAACAGGGAGGCAGTGAACATGGTCAGCATCCATCCACCACCACCTTCCATGACTCCACTCACTTGCTGTGAACCCAAGTGCAACAGGGAGGCAGTGAACATGGTCAGCATCCATCCACCACCACCAGCAATGATTCCACTCACTTCCTATGAACCCAAGTGCAACAGGGAGGCAGTGAACATGATCAACATCCATCCATCACCACCTCCCATGACTCCACTCACTTGCTGTGAACCCAAGTGCAACAGGGAGGCAGTGAACATGGTCAGCATCCATCCACCACCACCTGCCATGACTCCACTCACTTCCTATGAACCCAAGTGCAACATGGAGGCAGTGAAACATGGTTAGCATCCATCCATGACCACCTTCCATGACTCCACTGACAAGCTGTAAAGCCAAGTGCACCAGGGAGGTAATGAACACAGTCAGCATCCATCCACCACCACCTGCCATGACTCTACTCACTTCCTATAAACCCAAGTGCAATGGGGAGGCGGTGGACATGGTCAGCATCCATCCACCACCACCTGCAATGACTCCACTCACTTCCTATGAACCCAAGTGCAAAAGGGAGGCAGTGGACATGGTCAGCATCCATCCACCACCACCCACAATGACTCCACTTACTTCCTATGAACCCAAGTGCAACAGGGAGGCAGTGGACATGGTCAGCATCCATCCACCACCACCTGCCATGACTCCACTCACAAACTGTGAACCCAGGTGCAATAGAAAGGCAGTGAACATGGTCAGCACCCATCCACCACCACCTGCCATGACTCCACTCACTCCCTGTGAACCCAAGTGCAACATGGAGGCAGTGAACATGGTCAGCATCCATCCACCACCACCTGCCATGACTCCACTCACTTCCTATGAACCCAAGTGCAACAGGGAGGCAGTCAACATGATCAGCATCCATCCACCACTACCTGCCATCACTCCACTGACAAGCTGTGAACCCATGTGCAACAGGCAGGCAGTGAAAATGGTCAGCATCCATCCACCACTAGCTGCCATGACTCCACTCACAAGCTGTGAACCCAAGTGCAACAGGAAGGCAGTGAAAATGGTCAGCATCCACCCACTACCACCTGCCATAACTCCACTCACTTGCTGTGAACCCAAATACAACAGGGAGGCAGTGAGCATGGTCAGCATCCATCCACCACCACCTGCCATGACTTTACTCACTTGCTGTGAACCCAAGTGCAACAGGGAGGCAGTGAACATGGTCAGCATCCATCCACCACCACCTGCCATGACTCTACTTACTGGCTGTGAACCCAAGTGCAATATGGTTGCAGTGTACATGGTCAGCATCCATCTACCACCACCTGCCATGACTCCACTGACAAGCTGTGAACCCAAGTGCAACAGGGAGGCAGTGAACTTGGTCAGCATCCATCCCCCATCACCTGCCATGACTCTGCTTACAAACTATGAGCCCAAGTGCAACAGGGAGGGAGTGAACATGGTCAGCATCCATCCATCACCACCTGCCATCACTCCACCCACTTCCTATGAACCCAAGTGCAACAGGGAGGCAGTCAACATGGTTAGTATCCATCCACCACCACCTGCCATGACTCCACTCACTTGCTACAAACCCAAGTGCAACAGGGAGGGAGTGAACATGGTCAGCATCCATCCACCACCACCTGCCATGACTCCACTCACTTGCTGTAAACCCCAAGTGCAACAGGGAGGCATTGAACATGGTCAGCATCCATCCACCACCTCCTGCCCTATCTCCACTCACTTGCTGTGAACCCCAGTGCAACAGGGAGGCAGTGAGCATGGTCAGCATCCATCCACCCCTACCTGCTACATATAACTCCACTCACTTGCTATGAACCCAAGTGGCACAGGGAGGCAGTGAACATGGTCAGTATCCATCCACCATCCCAGGCCATGGATCCACTCACATGCTGTCAATCCAGGCCAGATTGAAATGTAGCAGCTACATTCAGTGTGAATGATCCAGCAATGCTTTCAATCCTACATACTGTCTGTGATCAATCAGCATCTTATTCATACAATTACCCCAATGCTCACATATGGAAACCACATTGAAAGGTAGAATGCAAGCATGCCAGGTTGAATGCCACGTCCTTTTGTTTTCATGCACTGCTTCAAAGACCTGGCATATGTCAGTACACTTCAAATGTTCCACTTCATCACCTACTTTATTATAGCAAACTCCATGCACAGCTCCAAGTTGGACTGTTGTGTTGATATCAGAAGCTGTTGCAACCCTTCCTCTTTCAATGCATTTGCTGTGCATGTTAGTAGTGGTGCACACTCAGCACCCTCTGTTTGCATTTCTGCCATGATTTCTCATGCAGTGTGCCATGCCATAAAATATTTTGCACTGACCAGTGAGTGATAGATAGTCTTTGGGTGGAAACCTTTCCTCATTCAAGCAATCCTTGACCCTTCTAATGCAATCATCAAGCATCCCCTTTTCTACCACTGCAGCTCCATTCATTGCATCACCTTCACTCTTCCCTTCATCCATCAATTCCTGGATAGCATCAAGTTCCAAGGTGTCTGCCTTTGTTAGCAGCACAATTACAGGAACTGTTCAGAGCAACACATTTACAAGATGAATACCATCTTTGTGACACACACACCATGACCTGTATCACACTCCTGAAAAAATTTCTTTTCAGCAGCCAAGAGCAGCCTGTGGTGCTCATTCAAAGGAATGCAATACCTACACCAATAATCAGAACCAGATCAGTATGCTCTTAAGTCAATCACGACATTACCATATGGCATGGATTCTCTCATTCAACTTGGTTGTCTTAGCGCGATCCCTCACAAATTTCTTCATCATGTCAAACTGCTCTTCGCTTCCAGCCTCAAATCCACGCGAATCATGGAACACGAATCCTGGATTACTCCGGAAGACCAGTTCATCCTCGATGTTGTGGTAACCACGCTAGATACCTTCAACATACATCACATAAACTTGTGGAGTAACCTCACCGTTAACGAACCCTGCACAAGAGCAACATCCACCTAAATATAGCCAACATGCGATTAATTTCGAGAAAACACTATGCGACATGCATACCTTCTCTCCTTTTCCGTTGGAGATCTCTGGTTGATCTGTAGTGTTACAGACCCTCTGTAGGATCGTTGTTTTACCTGCATTTGCCCTTCCCATGACAAGAATACGAAACCGACGGATACGATCAATGTATTCTTTAGCTTTCGCAGGAGGTAAGCGATAGGGATGACGTGAAGAGGGTGACTCTAGTTGTTAATGCAGTTAAACCTATTTCATTCGCCATACGCAGAGTACTTGCCCGGGGTTATTCCTTCGGCTTTTGCATGCGTGGGAACGTCCACATTGCCTTCCGGATAATGCGGACCCGTAGGTTGAATGTCGATAAGTGCAGGAGTAAGAGTACCTGTGCCGGTTGGCAGAGAACCTAGCCAAATAGTAGCTAAGTACACCAAAGCACATAAAAGCGCGCGTAACTACCTTGAGCGGGGCCAGGAACGGGAATGTCCATGTGTCCAGGGTCGGGGGAAGTACCCAGGCGACTGGTATCAATTGCTGTGGTATCGTGAATACCCCCATTGTCTGAGGGAGAACTAGAGTCTTAAACAGTCACTTCAATCGGTACAAATGTCA
Organism: Pisolithus thermaeus; assembly: GCA_024663475.1. Taxonomy (NCBI): domain Eukaryota; kingdom Fungi; phylum Basidiomycota; class Agaricomycetes; order Boletales; family Pisolithaceae; genus Pisolithus; species Pisolithus thermaeus. The sequence goes on along the minus strand of JANFAF010000127.1, from coordinate 70,829 downwards.
ATGTCAGTACTGATGGGGTCATACTGGGTTGTGTAGCTCCAGTGGGAGCGAGAACTAGTGGAACAACTCTATCATCACTTGGGGAAGGTGGCTGCCGACAACACCAGAATCCGCCGAAACACCCAGGTGCCATGAATAATGAAAAGACGAGTTGTTCGAAAGTTGTAGGAAACAGTAAACGTGTGGCTCGAGTCAGAGATGGACGTGTGGAAAAGGCGCGGAGCTACGGAGTGGAGTTAATCGATATGAGGGCGCTTATTGATAAGCCAGTAAACATGCTGTTGGTGGCGTCTAGTTTTCTTCTGATAGGAGGAAGAGTAAGTTGTTTTATTTCCGATAGACAGCCCATTCCAAGCTAGTACTATCGTCGTGCATCTGTGTCTATGCTCTTCGTGTTCTGTGACCATGATCGAGTGTATCGTAAGGATTAGGATGACGCTGGTCGCACCAGAGTTTGTCATCTACGTAGTGACTTAGTGAGAGATCATCGATGAAATCGTCAGATGTGAAAATAGGCAATAGGCTGGAGCAGTGAATAGCGAAGGTAAAGGGGGAAGAAAGAAAAGCAGTCTGCGCTTTTAGAGCCGTAAACTACACAGGTGCTATGCAAAGTAACGTGTAAGAAGCAACAGTTAGTAGTGTCCAAGGAAATCACCAAGTCAACCGAAGGGATAAGGGCATCTGAATAGAACCCGTGTACGATGTATATGCAGTTTATGCAAAGAAATAGGACGGCTGAATATCACCAGAACAACTGAAAGAATATTGCGGGGAGGATCATACCGCGCAGCACGGGGATTACAATCAAGCAGCGCGAAACTCCACAAAACTTCTCCACTTCCACAAAGAATCAGCCTTTTGATCTGTGAAGATGTAGGGGGAACCACAACTCTACCGCACTCCAACACTTGCACCCGCAGGGCGTGGAACTTGCATTCGTGGCTCTGGTAGCAGGAGGTCCAGCGATGTTGCTCATGGATGATGATGACTACCTGGGGTCCAGAGCGAAGTGACCAGAAGCGACCAACTCCCCACCGAGCGGAAACCAACATTGAGCTGGATCGAAAAGGCGAGAGCGAGAGTCGTTTCTGTTTGCATTGATCATTATCCGGTCGAGACCGCTCTTGGCAACTCACGAAGAGACGCGAAGAATTGGGAGCGCGTCGCCCCTCCTCGCCTTATCCTTGATGTCCTCTAACGATCCCCCGTCTCAACACATAGGGTCAGCGCAAGCCACGTCTCCACACCCCCACGACGAACGACGATTAAGTCTTGTCGTTTGCTCTCGCATCTGCCCCTCTCGTCCTTGTTGTCGCTCATGCTCGTCCATCCTTCTCCGCATCCCGATTAACGAGGTAATACTCTCTGAGCGAGCAGGTGGAATCGTGCGAGGCTGGTGGTGAAGCTACGCGTGTCCACTCCACCACCTGAGAGCGACGGTAAATCAAAAGAGAGAGACGGCGGAGAAGGTATCGATAAATCGTGCCTGACAAATTGGAGTGGGAGGGCTGCGCGGGGATGTGAAGATCGAGGCGGACAAGATGACAACACCAGCATATTGAGAGATGGTGTGTAGGAGGGACTAGACAGTGCAAATGAAAGGTAGGGATGCGATTCCGAATGCTGTAGTTCCGCTGTGCGACATGATGATGGGCTCCATAGCGCCAACCCCGTTCCTTTCCCAATTGGCAAGGGTGAAGGACGCAAGGAAGAGGGTGGTTGCGACTTTGCGCCCGGTTAGTTGTTGGGTGGCATAATCGCATCCGATGACGAGGATGCAGCATGAGGGTCTGAAGGTGACATCGATGGCGCCGGACTGGGAGAGAATATATCTTGCAATGACCCTCGCGAAGGTGACCGGGATGAGAATGGCACAGCAAGCTTCAAAGGGAGAAGGAGTATAGGGGTGAATGGGATATGCCTGCCGCGTCGCCTGCAGAAGCACGTCAGCGCGCGTATGCAGCATGGGTGAAGAAAATTTACAGCGATCGATCATGACGACGTGGAAGTTTGCCGTCTGAGCGAAGTCTGTTGCCGACTATGGTCTGTCTAAATCTGCCATCCTTTGCTAAGGACGCAGGAATGGCTAGAACGACCGTGTCGGACTGAGGACGTGCAGTGAATTAGTGAGCATTGTAGGGATCGATATTTGCACGTGATTGTTGGTCACGTGAACCGTTTCGACCTCCGATTGAAAGCAGAAAGCGGGCCGCAAGGCGTGTCAGTCACTTCAAGTACACTTTGCGGTAGTGCGGTGAACCTCGTCGATACCAAGGTTTATGTGCAAGCATGTGGGTGAGTATGGAATGCAGGACCTGATTTTCTGGTAAAATTGTCAATGCTAACATGCCTTTTAGACAGAGCATCGCAATCCCGAAGGTCGTACGTATTGGTTTAATACTGTGACACGAGAGAGCGTTTGGGAGAAACCAGATGGTGAGGACTTGATATACTCCACTTTCTGAGCAATTAATTTTGGAACTTTACCCAGATTTAAAGACTCCGTTTGAGGCAAGCAATTCCTCTTAGTTTTCTGTGCACCTCATGTTACATCGTGTGCACAGCGCGCCTTATCCGAGACCAAGTGGAAAGAGTACTTCTCCGGTGGACGCAAGTACTACTATAACGTATTTGCACATCAATCAAGACATGTGGCCATAAGCTAATTCTCTGCATAGACGGAATCCAAGGAGTCCAAATGGGACATGCCAGATGAGTTAGTGCTTCTTCTTGAGAAGGTCGAAAAGGAATCCAAAGGCAGTCAGCTCGTGCTAGCGAACTCGGTGTTAGTCGTAGAATCGCCCGTATTCTCAGCCGTGAGTCATACTGACCACGTTTTAGTCCTCCGCCAGCCCAGGCTTCTCCGGAACCTAGCGGTGGGCCGTCCTCTCAAACTAACGGCACTGAGGGCGCCATGACTGTGCATGGTACCAATCTTCCTTTCTCATCATCTGGCGTATTGCCAGCTCGCCCGAATATGCCTGATGACCCCGCCATTCCCCATAATGGATTCCCCACGCTAGAGGAAGCTGAGAAGGCATTTATGCACTTACTTAGGAAGGCAGGCGTTGATGCAGATTGGAGTTGGGATCAAACTATGAGGGCTATCATCACCGATCCATTGTATAAAGCACTGAATACACTCGCTGAAAAGAAGGCAGCTTGGCAGAAAGTGAGTAGTGCTTTTCACAGGGCAATCACGTACTGACCCGACTTGCAGTACACTGAGGGTTTACGACAAAAAGAAGAGGAAGAGCGAGAAGCGAGGTTGTCTAAGTTGCGCCCAGCGCTCAGAAACATGCTCAAGGGTAATCCCAACGTCTTCCACTATACTACGTTTGGCACAGCAGATAAGCTGTTTGCACAGCACCCTATCTGGCAACAGGCAAAAATCGAAGCCGAACGCAGGCTTATTTTTGAGGAGTATGTTGCAGAGCTAAAACAACGGGAAGTGGTGCGTAGCCCATCTACTGCATTGGTATGTCTTGTTTAATCCCGATACCTCTGTCGCTAGCAAGAAACAAGGGCAGCAAGAACCCGAAGCATTTCAAAAGTCGTGTCCCTATTCAAGGAACTTGGTGTTGACGTACTGACTCGATGGCGCAAAGCACTTGATATGCTCACTGAATGTGAGGAATGGAAGGAAGATCCGGAGTTGCGTAGATTGCCAACCCTTGATATTCTCCTTGCTTTCGAGGACTACAGTCGAGTCAAGGAACGTGAGTTCGAGGAACAGATGCGCCGTGCACAAGTCGAAAAGACTCGCACTGAACGCAAAGCCCGGGAAGCCTTCAGGGTATGTTGGTTTCGATGCAACGTCAATGGACGTCATGGTAACACAATCCCCAGGGCCTGCTACAGGAGCTAGTAGCCTCCGGTAAAATCAGAGCACGCACGAAATGGAGGCAGGTGTATCCTTCTTTTGCGACAGACGATCGTTACCTGAATCTCCTTGGTAAACCCGGGTCGAACCCCCTTGAGCTCTTCTGGGACGTAGTCGACCAGCTGGATCAACAACTCGACGCGAAGATTGCGATCGCCGAGGAGTCCATACGTAAAGTGGAAGCACCTAACGAGACGGCTGAGGACGGGGCAAAATCCGGAGTCGTGATGATTACTCCGGAATCTACCCTAGAAGGCTTCATTGCAAGGGTGAGGAGGGATCCAGAATCTGTAGGAAAATTAAGGGATGACGAGTTGCGCGAAGTCTTCCGTTCTGTGAGTTGCTTGTCCAGGCTCCTTTATGGTGTGTGTGCTTGATGTTGATTTTACCTGAAGCTGCACGAGCAAGCCATTAAGAAGCAGCAAGAAGAGAGGAGACGTCACGAGCGCAGACAGAGACATCTGCAGGATGACCTTCGTTACGCCCTCAAGAAACTTCCTGAGCCGATAGACATCAGCAGTTCATACGAATCGGTGCGTTACTTATTTCGTCTGGATTACGCTGGGTGTGTTCATATTATGTTATTTTCAGGTTGTTCCGCTGATTGAACATCTCCCGGAATACAAAGCTATTGAAGACGAAGAAGGACGTCGTGCTGCTTTTGCCAAATACGTGAAGAGGCAGAAAGAGCGCATGCGGGAAGCTGCGTCTGAGGACGGTGCCTCGACTACAAGCAGAAAACGCAAAGAACCTGTTCGTGATGGCGAAAGAGAGCGTGACAGGGACCGTGACAGGGACCGCGACCGGGATCGTGAACGCGATAGAGAGCGCGATAGGGACCGTGACCGAGATTCGTACCGAGACAAGGCCCGCGATCATGACCGTGACAGGGAACGTGATCGTGACCGTGAGCGCGACCGTGACAGAGAGCACCGAGATGCTCGTAGTTCTCGACACCATCGAGACGACTATGATGGCTACTCACGCGACCACGCCACCCGCGAAAGGTCTAAAGACTACGGATATTTAGAGCGGGAGCGAGACAGAGACCATCGGTCTTCGAAGTACAGTCGAGATGAGCGTGATACCCGAGAGGATAGGAAACGTCCCAGGAGAAGTTCACGAGATCAGGGATACAGCCGTGGATACGAAGAGGCTCCACCCTACGGAAATGAAGATGAGGAATATGACCGGGGTAAGGAAAAACGGGAGCGTAGCCGGGATGAGCGTCGAGATGCGTCCAAGCACGGTGAGAAGAGCTATGGCGAAAGGGCCGAGAAGGTGACTGTTACTTGTTCATGTGGGCAATCCGACTCATCATTTATTAGCGAGCAAGGTATGATCCTGATATTGAAAGCCGTAAGGAGAGCAGAGAGGAAAAGTCACACAGAGCCGAGACTCCTGAAGAAGGGGAGATATAAACAATTATATAGTAGCAAGCAGTATCATTTCAGGCTACTGTGATGTTTTCGTATGTGCGTAGATGAATGGCAGATATTCCTAGGGCATAGGCAAGATTGTAAGTACTATGAGTTGTCGGCAAACTGTATGGGCCCTATGCGCAGACGAGTGTAAGGGTGCTTGTTTTTGATAGTCTTCTGGTAACCCTTTCTTCGTTTCTTCTTGAACACGACCTCCATAGCCCCCTTGGTGTGTTCAACCACCGTTGCCTCCACTTTGACGCGTCCTGGTGGGATAAGGGGGTCTCCCCTGAGAGTATAGTCGCGTGACCCCACTTCGTGTATGTCTTTGAGCACGAGGACGTCACCGACGTCGACGTCCTTGATGTGCGGTACAGTAAGAAGATCGCGGGGGGTAAGGATGAATTTTCTTCCGACTAGAGAGGCCACGATGTACTGGGATGGCTGGGTTCGGATGATCTCGAGCGCGGCGGAAGCCGTGCCGGGCAACACTGACTGGGTATGGATGGCACGTGCGGCCGTGACTTGATAAGCGTCAATAAACGGGTCGCTTCGTCGAGGAAAACCGAATGCTTACCTCTACGAACATAATGGGACAGCCAGTTACGAATGTGCCAGCCGGCCGCCATCGTACGGAGAGTGCAGAGGAACTGTGTAACGTGCATGTGACATGCGGTAACGCTTAGTCACGCTCCCGAGCGATTGAGTCGGCGATTTAAAATTCACCTTTTGGGTCGAGAACCCGAGAATTCCCTACGCCTCATCCCAATTCTTTCTCTGTCGCGACCATGCACAGAATTGCCCTAAGAAACTCGGCGCGCAAGGCCGCATTGGCTGCAGCACCAAAGGTAGCTTGGGCATTCGGTGTATATGGGAAAATTGTACTTACTGAGTTTTTTTCTCCGTTCATTCGCAGACGAACGCTGCGGTTGCCGCTTTCGTTTCGCGCTCATACGCTACTGCGAAGCCTGGTACATATATGCACCCCACTGTAAATTCTTTGCTCTGACCCCCCTGTGCTGCTATCGTTCAGCCGCCTCCGAGGTCTCCTCGATACTAGAGGCCCGCATTTCCGGTACATCCGTCGGCGGTAATGTGGAGGAAACCGGTCGTGTCCTGAGTGCGTATTCCGGTGTCTCAATTGTCTGGCAATGAGTTCAACGTTTTCAGGCGTCGGTGACGGTATCGGACGCGTCTGGGGTCTCAAAAACGTGCAAGGTGCGACCGTCTCTTTTTCGGATAATGAAACCTGACGCCATTCAACAGCTGAGGAGATGGTGGAATTCTCTTCTGGCGTCCGTGGCATGTGTTTGAACTTGGAGGCGGACAACGTCGGTGTTTCCATCTTCGGTAACGATCGTCTTATTAAGGAAGGCGACACCGTCAAACGTACTGGTCAAATCGTCGATGTTCCTGTTGGCCCTGGTCTTCTTGGACGTGTCGTCGACGCTTTGGGTAACCCCATCGATGGAAAGGGTCCCATTGAGGCTACAGAGCGTCGTCGTGCTTCCCTAAAGGCACCCGGTATCCTCCCTCGTCGGTCCGTCAACCAGCCCATGATGACGGGTCTCAAGCCCATTGACGCAATGGTACCGATTGGTCGTGGCCAGCGTGAGCTCATTATTGGTGACCGTCAGACCGGTAAGACTGCCGTCGCCATCGACACCATTCTCAACCAGAAGCGTTGGAACGATGGCAAGGATGAAGAGAAAAAACTCTACTGTGTCTACGTTGCTGTCGGACAGAAGCGCTCTACGGTCGCACAGCTCGTCAAGACCCTTGAAGAGAACGATGCCATGAAATACTCAATCATTGTCGCTGCCACCGCGTCCGAGGCTGCTCCTTTGCAGTACCTCGCCCCCTTCTCCGGTTGTGCTATGGGAGAGTGGTTCCGTGACAACGGCAAACATGGTTGGTGCTACAGATTTCTTTTTGTGCCGCAGTCTCATGTGAGTTCACAGCTCTCATCATCTACGACGATTTGTCCAAGCAAGCCGTTGCGTACCGTCAAATGTCCCTCCTTCTTCGTCGCCCTCCTGGTCGTGAGGCTTATCCTGGTGATGTCTTCTACCTCCACTCCCGTCTCTTGGAACGTGCTGCCAAGATGAGCGAGAAATTTGGTGGTGGCTCCCTGACAGCTCTCCCCATCATCGAGACACAAGGTGGTGATGTGTCCGCATACATTCCAACCAACGTAAGTATAACACACCTGTGAGTACGTCCCAGTATCACACCTTTGATTCGCAGGTTATCTCCATCACGGACGGACAAATTTTCTTGGAGGCCGAGCTTTTCTTCCGTGGTGTCCGCCCCGCCATCAACGTCGGTCTCTCCGTCTCCCGAGTGGGCTCAGCCGCCCAAACGTTAGTCGATGCTTATTGTAGCGTTTGTCTCTCGCTCACCCTCCTACAGGAAGATCATGAAGAAGTTCGCCGGCTCTCTCAAGCTTTACCTTGCCCAATACCGTGAAGTTGCCGCCTTTGCCCAGTTCGGCTCTGACCTTGACGCATCGACCCGTTTCCTGCTCAGTCGTGGCGCCCGTTTGACTGAGCTCCTCAAGCAAGGCCAATATCAACCGCTTCCTATGGAGGTTCAGGTGCCTATTATCTATGCCGGTGTCAACGGTCTCGTGCGTGCTCTCGTGTCCCTTGCTGTATCACCCTAGTAATTTCTTCCTTAGCTTGACTCTATCCCTGTCGAGAAAATCACCCAGTGGGAAGGTGAATTCCGTGCACACTTAACGGCCACCCAGGGCCCTCTGTTGGAGCAAATCTCTGCCGGAAGCGTTACTCCAGAGATCGAGGCCAACATTAAGAAGGTCGTCGAGGACCACGTTTCGTCTTTCACATCATAGACATGACTTATTCTGCGTATATACCATACGCTTTGGCGTAGGGCCCGGATAGTGAATAAAAATGCATTCCCCCCACGTTGATGGGTACAATTCCTTAGACCACAACGAACACGTGTGTGGAGTTGCCGATCGACGTCAGACGTGGTCAAACGCTAGCAACACGTCTCATGCTAAACACTAATAGCTGCATCTTGCACCTGTGCTTGACATTCCATCCGGCAGTGTCAACGGCCGACCTCGAGAGATGGTGGATGCTTACGCGATGTCAAGCATTATAAGAGTTATGTAAGTCGGTGTCCACAAATTACATTAGAGGTAAGGAAAGGTGCATGGTTTCTCTAGGAGTATCTACTGTTCAACTTCGTCTTCACATGCTGATTCGGGGTCACGGTCGTCGTCGTCGTCATCATAGTACTGATTATTCTCTTCGTCCATGGACTCCTTCAACTGAATCTTGTCATGAGTGTATCGTACTGGGAGAAAGGAAGTACGCGTACCATCTCCAGGAGCTCATGACATTCGCTCAAGTGCGCCATAACAATTCCCTGACCCTCGGGGACACTTCCATCGACACCAACAAACTTTCCATCTTTCCGCATGGAATCGATCTGGTATAACGCCAGTTGATACTAGGCACAACCAACCAAGTCATCGGTACGTGAAGCGACGAAATGATGAAGTGATAACACACCGGGTAAAGATCACGGGGGCTGAATGGGCCTCCATATTTGTAAACTTCGTTCAGGCACTTCTTGACTGTAGAGAGTTTGTTGGCCTAAAAGATAACGATGAGCAAAGGGTGCATCATCCAACGTCACGATCTCACTCACTATGGGCATCAGTTCTTCCGACACTGGCTCACTCGATGAAAGTAGCCGATATATCAAGCCGTAACACCGTCGGAGTAGGTAGAGAAGGACCTGCGCGCACGAGGTCAACTTATCTGATCATCTCAAGGAGGAACACTCTTACATATTGTCCTGGGGGGCGGTTGCCATCTGCGTCCACAAACTTGCCATCAATCCGCATTTTATCGATCTCCTGGAGACTCAAAGAATAATTGTACAGGTCTGTCTCCCTCAAACTCCATCGATGTGTAAGCACAAGATTTTCCAATTCGGCGCGGAGTTCCTCCAACCGGTCGTGTATCGGCTTCAGAGAGCTGGCGACATTCTTAGATTCATCCTGCGCCTTGATTTGCTGTAATATATCGAAACACTCTTCCAAGAGCGATGAACAGATAGCCTGAGACGCGGGTACTATTCCGCCTGGGCCGAGGAACTTGCCATTCACCCGTTTCCTAAGAAAGACGTGACACCCATGTCAACAGTTGCCCCGGTACATCACGGGTGTTGTAGTGCACCACGAGAAAGGGTACTCAACGAATCGATCTTTCGAAGTTCCTCGGCGAGAGGTTTTAGCTCCGCCTTATGGTTTCCTTCTTTTGCAGCCAGGGCGACCAGCTGACGTCGAATAGTGACCAAGCGTTGGTGAACGGGGATGAGCTCGACGGAGATGTCAGACAACGATTCCTGTAGAGACCGAACGATGGCATCTTTATACAAAAAGAATAGTGAGTGCTGCGGCCACAACTAAATTCGGAGGATATAAATGTACAGATACATACCCAATTCATTGAGTTGGCGCTCCAATAACTTCGTCAATGCTTCTGGGTGTTTACCGCTCTCGGCATCGTGCTGGACGATAGACCGCAGATCTTGCAAGCGACGTTGGAAGGGAAGGACATCAGTTTCGTTGTATAGGCCAGATTCTTCCATGTGCGTGAGAATTTGCTGAAGTAAAGAGAGTATTCCGTCAGTACGACTTCATGCGACGATGGACAACAAGATGGATCTGCTGAAAAAGGTCAGGACTACGCAGCAACTTCGCTCCCGAAGAGAAGGGTAGAAATCCCCATTTGTCTCATATCGAAGATGGATGAGTAGCATAAACGGAAGACGAGTAGTTCTTTGAGTTGGAGAGAAGGCGGTATATTTATACTAACCCGCATGGATGCCAGTTGTGAATACACTGCGGGACATTCTTTTGTCTTTCCGAGCGTGAGATAGCAAAGCGATAACAGACTGAACACGTCGGCAAGGGTGGTGTCGACACGATTGTTGTACGTGGTGTTATCATCACGCACGTCGTTGAGTTTAGTGACTGGGGAGGAAGGGTCAGCAATACATGGAAAGAGAGGAGGAGAACATGCACCCTGCTTCACGACCGCTTGGTATAGGGCATTGACTTCCGATGGCTTGATATACTCTGCACGATCTCTCTTCAAGGCAGTAAGCCGGTTTCGGATGCTGCGGTGGTCAAGGGTTTCGTACCGGGTGAGGGAAAGCAGTGGGTACACGACTCACTTTATGACGGCCTCGAGGATGGGCAGTTCTGCGGTATAAAACGGATCAGAATCAGGACAACTCGTCTCTCTCTCAACCATTGTTGCTACTTGCCCTCCTGTGCGACTGGTGCGCTCATAGCGTGCAACCCGACGACGATATTATAAACTCCCTTTGATCTTGTTAGTCCTGTTGACTCTGGCTATAGTTGGTATGTCTCTGGGTGCCAGCGTCTCGTCGATGGCTGATAAGTGTGTTTGCCCAGAACTTGCAATTTCTGCCGAGGTCCATTTTCGTTTTTCCATTCTCCTCTGATGATCGGAAAAGGCAAATCTGGGCCCAGTTTCCCACGTGCGGTATAGCTGATTATATAATCGCCAGTGCCAGTCACTCGTCCTCACCCTCCACCACCCCCGAGCCACAAAGTTTCCACCCAGACAAATACCACCATGGACAGGATCAAGGATGTCCGTGTCCTTTCATGTGACCTCATTCCCCGTGTGCTGACACCACCCGTAGAGAATGAACGCCTTGCGTGTAGAAGCTGACAATGCAGTCCAGCGGGCAGAGACTGCGGAGAGCAAGTGCAAACAGTTGGAACAAGAACTGTACGCAAAGGAGCAGGAAATCCTTTCTTTGAACCACCGAGTAACCGTCCTTGATGCGGAACTGGAGAAGGCTGAGGCAAAAGTCACCGAGCTCAAGTCGTCTTCCGAAGACAGCGAACAATCCAAAACAACGAGCGAAAACCTCATTCGCAAGGTTACATTGCTGGAAGAGGAACTGGATGCGGCAGAGAAGAATGTCAAGGAAACCATGGAGAAGTATGTCTTGCTTCCCACTGACCACGAGGCCGCGCTCATTTCGGCTGTAGACTGAGGCAAGTAGACGTCAAGGCAGAGCACTTTGAACGCCAAGTTCAGCGGGTCGAACAGGAACGTGACAGCTGGGAGAAGAAGTACGAGGTACGTTTGTCTTCGATATGCTCCCATATGGCAACTGCTTACCACCCCGGCCAACAGGAAATGCAAAGCAAGTACAGGGCCTCCCAGGCGGAACTGGACGAGCTGGTGAAAACCATGGAGAGCATCTAAGCTTAGTCTTCGGTTTCAATACCACGCGCTGCAACCTTGCGCGAACCCACCATTTATTTGCTTTCCTCACGCTACTATCGTCGTCATTTTTCTCAATTTGTACGCCTATTACCTTGCCACGTCTTACACCCTACATAATTGGTTGCTAGAACCCGATGGAGTGATTGAATATCAGATGATGGTTCGCCACCCTTCTGAAGCCAATAGGCCATGACCAGAGGTTGTATTGGTTGAAGTTGGTATAATCAGCATGACGATTAGATTTAGATTTGATAGCAAGGAGGCGCCTGTTGACTATCTCCACCTACCCGCAAGTGCAATGGATAGAATCCAGCAGGCAAGCCAGAGGCCACCGGTCACCAATGGTCCATTCTCACCGTGACGCGTTCTCAGAAACTTGCAGCATTGCGTGCGGAAGCAGACCGTGCAATCGAACGTGCAGAGAAAGCGGAGCGCAAGGTCAAAGAATATGAGCAGGGCATCCTTGAAAGAGACCAGGAAATCGCATCACTGCAACTCAAAGCATTGTCCCTCGAGGAGCGGTGCGATCGAGTGACGCGGAGACTTGGGGAGATGGATGAAAGGTTCCGATCACACCACGAATACTAAACGTGTCATTGATCCAGCCCAAAGGACAGCAGCAAGCGATCTCGAAATAGAACGCATGACGCGTCAAGTCAACTATGCAGAGCAACAACGCGATAAAATGGAAGCAAAGTACGAGGTATGATGCTTATCATGATACTAGCCGTCGTTAGCAAGTAGGAGATGCTCGCCAAGTACAAAGCGTCCCAAGCGGAGCTGGACGATATACTGAATAACTTGGAGAATATCTAAGTTTTGAGTTGCTCTCAACCTGCCATCTCGACGGCTTTCTCGAATAAATGACACGAATGGCTCTCTTGCTACGTCCTCCGACACGCTACGAATAACTTTACTGAGATGATGATTGTCCCTCAATGTGATCTGGATGGGGAAAGGATCCGATTGTACTTCCGTCAACATACAGGCGCAGAGGCAAGACTTTCAAGTACTGTACAAGTTGCCAAGTACATGTTTCACTCGTTGTCCTTGAAGTTCAACGAGATAGAGTTTACACAGTGACGCTCGTCAGCTGAAAAAGTTCATCAATGCCCGTCATCTAAGAGAGGAGTAGAAAGACCTACTTGGAGTGTTGTATCCCTCTCCTTTGAAAACATGACCTAGATGACCGCCACACGCCGTGCAGGTAATCTCCGTCCTGGTCATACCCCACGATCTGTCCTCGTGCCGACTAACCGCCCCAGGGATTGCTAACATCTCGTGCTCGAAACGATTACAGACATTGCAATCTGACGGATGAGACTCACCATCAAAGAATGCAGGCCATCCGCATCCGCTATTGAATTTGGTCGTGCTCTTGTACAGGGGTGTGCCACAACCAGCGCAGGTGTAGATTCCCTCTCCGTCGAATTTATTGTATTTCCCCGTGCCTGCTGGTTCAGTCCCTTTCTGGCGGAGGATGCGGAACTAAAGTCATCATGATGATACGGGTGAGACAAACTGAAATTAGGAAACAGGAAGCCAAACGGTGGCTACCTGTTCCGGCGATAATATTGCACGCCACTCCGATTCCGTCTTGACTTCTGAGTTAGCCATGGTAGAGGGAGAATAGTGGAAGGCCCGGCGTCTTGTCAGCGCGACCGCACAGCTGCTGGCGGCAGTGCGAGCGAGGCTGAGCATGAGTTTGTGTGACGTCAGCTGACTCATCGCCTGACTGGCATACGGAAAGCGTGGGAAATAATTGCCTTGTATGCGTTTCCGCCTTGGGCTTGAAACTGGCATCCCGCTAGGGCTTGACCGCAGAGCATCTCGATGGCACGTCGAAAACGCCAACTGTTGGAGGAGGAGACAGACTCGGACGCGTCGCAAGGCTCAGAAGATGCAGAAAATGTGGAAGGCGACAGGAAACGTCGACGCTCAGCCGCCCCGTCCTTCGTCTCTTCGTCTGCAGCTCCTGCACTTACCGCAAGTAGCAGCAAGTCTGCTACCCCTCCGCCGCCGCCCCAAGAACAACCAGACTCGACACCCACGTCATTTACCTCTTTCTCTGCCACCCGATCTTTCATGGGTATCGGAAAGAAACCAGTTACTCCCCTCCCGCCTCAAGAACAAGCACACTTCCGCAAGATAGGCACCACGTTTGGCGCTCGCATGCTTGCTAAAATGGGCTGGGAGGCTGGAATGGGTCTCGGTGTAAGTGGTGAGGGCATCGCCGTTCCTATCGAGGCTTCAGTCCGTCCGAAAAATATCGGTATTGGAGGCGTCAAAGAGAAGACACGACCCACGCGGGAGGAAACAGAGCCTGGCCCAGGTGTTCATGTAGACGAACAGAAACAGAGAAGGGAAGATACATGGAAGAAACCGCGCAAGGTGAAAACGAAGGTCGAGTACAAGACCTACGAGGAAATTGTTGCGGAAGCTACTGCTGGTCCAACGGTACGCGTTTATATGCCGTTCCTTACATCCACTAACCTTGCAATGCAGCCTGCGGAAGAAACATCGCTCGCTGAAGCACCAGTAGCGTCGTGGACACCGTCGACGGATCCGACTCGAATTCCAGAAGTTCGACATAATCTAAGGCTGATAGCGGAGGCCTGTAACACGAACCTTGATGGACTAGCACGAGAAGCCAAAGCTTTACAGGAACGTAAATCGTTCATAGCTCAAGAGCGCATACGTCTGCAGAACAAGGCTGCAGACGAAGCTGAGCGTGAGTCCACTCGGCTTCACATGTTTCCCCGTTCATTGATTCCGCGTCTGTAGTAATCTCACGTTTACAACGAGTTACCCTCGTGACAGACGAAATTGGCACCAAATCCAAGGAACTGTCGTCGACCTATGAGGCTAACCTTGACGACCTCTCTCCGCTGTTCTCTAAGCTTCTCGTCGAATTCCCGGCGGAATTCGACAAATACCATCTGGATGAAATTGTTGTTGCAGCTATCCTGCCGATAGTACGGCGCGCAGTAACCCAGTGGAACCCTCTCCGAGATCCGTCTGGGCTTGTTTCTACCTTCCGAGGGTGGAAGCAAGCCCTTAAAGTAAATGCTGTTGATGAGTCGTCACAAGTCCAAAAACCCATGACACCATATGAGAGCCTCTTGTGGAATGTCTGGCTTCCAAAGGTACGGACGTGCATTAACAATGAATGGAACCCAGAAGATCCAACACCAGCCGTGAAATTTTACGAAACTTGGGCAGGCTTCCTTCCTGATTTTGTGCGAGATAACATGCTCGACCAACTCATTCTCCCAAAGATTAGCCATGCGATTACAAGTTGGGATCCTAAACATCCCACTGTGTCACTCCAAAGGCTCGTCTTCCCATGGCTTCCTCACCTCGGTCTGCGTGTTGAAGATGTCTTGGATGACGCACGTCGAAAGCTCCGAAGCTTTCTTCGTCACTGGGCTCCTGCAGACGGCGTGCCAGAAGATTTCGGCATGTGGCGGGATGTGTTCGAGAAGGGTGACTGGGATGCCATGCTTCTGAAACACGTTGTTCCGAAACTTGGATTACTTCTTCGCGAAGAATTCCGCGTGAATCCACGCAATCAAGACATGACGCCACTCGCACAAGTGCTTCCGTGGTCTACGTTCATTCGTCCATCTGTCTTCAGCCAGCTGCTCGAAACAGAATTTTTCCCAAAGTGGCTAGACGTTCTGCACATGTGGCTCATCCAGCCGCGTGTCAGCTTTGAGGAGGTGGCGCAGTGGTACTCGTTCTGGAAGGCTACCTTTCCGGAGAATGTGCAAAACATACCAGGCGTTTCGCGTGGATTCACAAGAGGTTTACAGCTGGTTAATACCGCTATAGAGCTAGGGTCCGACGCACCGACGAAGCTCAAGCGTCCTGACTACCGAGAAGAGCTTGCAGCGGTTGCAAATGGAAAGACTACGACAAACGTGTCAGCTCCACCGAAGAAGACGGTGCCTTCGCGGAGCCAAGAAGTCACGTTCCGATCTATTGTCGAAGAATACGCAGCGGAGCACAATTTGCTATTTATACCTACCGGAAGAGCACATGAGAAGTCGCGCATGCCCCTGTTCAGAGTGTCGAATGCAAGTGGGAAAGGTGGGATTTTGGTTTATGTCCAAGATGATGCTGTGTGGGCCCCTGAAGGGGACGAGTATCGGGCAATCACGCTAGAAGAGATGGTCTTAAAAGTAAATAAGTGATTCCAGTGTGCTTCTTCAAAAAATACTTGGGCTGTCCAATTGTGGTATTTCCCAGTAAGTAGTAACATACAAAGCCGCACTGCGAACAAAGCGTCTCGACACTCAGAAGTCGAAATCATTAGACGAGGTTTGGAAACGGAAGCCTCCACCTCCGCCTCCACCGAATCCACGTCCTCCACCAAATGGTCCTCCGTCAAACTGCGCAAACAGAGCCGCGAGATCCGCATGGTTCATGCGGAACCCATTCATGCCACCCATCGACGGGTCACTCTGGCCGTCCTCGTCTTCACCCATGTCATACCTCCGACGTCGTTGTGGATCGGAAAGAACCGCATGAGCTTCGACGACGAGTTTAAATTTTTCTTCGTCACCACCCTGTCAAGTGACGCTGTGAGATAAGTGGAAGATGAACAAAATGCAACGCTACTAACCTTGTCCGGGTGATGTTTCAAACTTTCTCGGCGATACGCCTTCTTGATATCAGCCTCCACGCAATCCCTCGACAAGCCAAGGATCTTGTAATAATCTTTCGTTTTACTCCTTTTAAGGGCCGCTTCCGCCTTTTTAAGTTCAATTCTGAGAGCTCTGACATCTGTGTCAGCGCCCTCTACACCAGCTTGCTCGATGGCAGCTTTGAAATCCGCAACGGCAGCATCCATCTTTTCGAGATGCAGATTAATGCGTGCCCGGGTCCGCAGCGCCTTGAAGGATGTCGAGTAGAGTGCCAGCGAAGCTTCCGTGTCTGCAAGCGCTTCTTCATAACGCTCCAACTAGAAAACATGTCATCAGAAGGACCAGAGCACATTGAAAGCGGAAGTCACCTTGAGCTGTGTGGTGGCGCGATTGGAGAGAACAATGGCGCGTATTTGACCGCCCTTACCTTCTTCATCTGAATCACCTATCCGCTGCGTAGAGTAAATTACAAGTTTCCACTAAATGAGGATCCGCCTGTACCTCCAAGGCTTCCGTATACCGGTCGACAGCATCTCGCAGCTTTCCGTTTTTGAAGGCAGTATTACCCTCTTCCTTGAGACGTTCAACATCCTTGATGCGTTTCCGTAATCGGGATGCATCTTCGTGTCCAGGATCTAATCGTAGTGCAGAGCTAACATGTTGTATGGCTTGTGGCAACTTCCCCGAAAGGAAGAGGATAAGGCCCCTGGTTGTCAGGACTTCTGGAGAATTGGGTTCCAACCTCAGTAAGTCACTGTGGCGAAGCCGTGTAAATCCGGAATCGAATAGATTGGCAAGACCCAAGACAGAGCTTACCACAGGTACACTCACTTTGCGGCGATGTTTGCGGCATCCCAATTCGCCCGACCCAGCTCGAGTTCTACTCTCCACAGACGCCATTGAATGGGGGCTTCGCCTCCCTCTGCCTCTATGCTTTGAAAGCACTTGTCCAAAGCGAGGCGAGCGAGTCCCCAGTCTCTCTTGCGTTTCGCAGTGTTAAAATTGCGCAAATGACTCTCGAGCTCCTGTACTTTTCCTTGTAATTGCAGAGCAGTAGTATTTGATGGTTCTAAGGACAATACGCTGCGGAGAGATTTCAGCGCGGATTCTGACTCGCCGAGAGCGAGTTGACAACGGGTGAGGCGGATCAGGGTTTTTGAGGATGGATCATCGGATTGGAGGGTGGCGGCCTGCTGGCAATCTGCGAGAGCAAGTCGGAAGCGTTTGAGAGCCATGTAAGCAGCTGCGCGATTAGTAAGATAGGAAGGTTCCCCTGAATTCATATCTGTAATGGAATGAGTGTCGATAGATGCGGACGAGCTGTGTGACTACCAATGGCTTTGGTATACGATTCTATGGCTTCGGTGTACTGCTTTGCCTTAAAAGCAGTATTTCCCTGTTCCTTTATTTCCTCTGCGGTGGGTCCATTGGGTGACGAAAGGACTCTGGGTGGGGACGGGGACTCTGGCGGCACCGAAGAACTGCCAGCAGCAGGTGTTTCGACGCTGTGACTATGGTTGAGCATGAGATGCGTGCAAGAACCAAGAAAGGGCTAATCGTACGAGACCTCGACCGACTGCTTCTTCTTTGTGTGGCCTTTTTTCTTTGCCATGGTATTTTGTCTGGTCTTGCTGGTGGGACTGTCACAACGGACGCTCGACAAGGGCGTTCCATATCGACTGCACGTAGACATCACGTGCACATCGCTCCCTTAGCTTCACCCACCAAGTGCTGTCCTCGTCGTCGCCGGCCAACACGCCTCCGTCAAACGATGGAGACTGTGTTGGACACGAGCAGGAATGGCCAATGCCAACATCCACCCACTCCTTTGTCGTCCACCATATACATGCCGGTAGCATCGCCTCCCACTCCCGCACCGTCGCCAGGTCCAACCCTCATCGCTCCCAACACTTTGCAAGCTCAACTTACCCAACACGATCCTATCAGTTTGTCGCGGATGGAGTTCGCTAACATAGCAACTCATGGCCCAGCTGCTCGAAGACGATATCTAGCCTCTCTCCTTAGCGATTGCACCCATTCGGAACTTCTCTTCATCTCACAAACTATCACACCCATGCTGAAGCGAGATTTCTTCGCTAAACTACCCCCGGAACTAGCTTATCATATCCTTAGCTTCATTGATGATCCAAAGACTCTTGCCAGGACCAGTCAGGTGTGCAGGAGATGGCACGATCTTGTCGCGGACGAAAGCTTGTGGAAAAGGCTCTGTCAGCATTATAACTTTCCTCTTAGCATAGCCTCACCAGAATACATCGAGTCGGATGACCAAATCCCGGACACTTTCCCTTTGTTGCCATTTAATCGAACTGGAGAACATACCCAACACTATGACCCACCTTATGCTAACTTCCAGCCTCCGGCGTTATCTACACTCGCCAGGTCCTCTTACCGAAAACATTTTCAATATTCGTACACACTGAGTAAGCTCACTCCTTCATCCATTCTACCTTCATAAATATGACACGCGCCCTGTGCAAGTGTGCAACATGCGAAGAGGCGGGACTCTACTGGAGTCACACCGCACGTCTGTTGTCACCCCCGACGGTGGTGTCATCACATCTGTGGCCATGGATTACGACCAAGTTGTCGTTGGTCTCGCCAATTCAAAGATCCACGTATTCAACGCTGGTTCAGGAGTCATGTCCCGTACATTGACTGGCCACGAATTGGGGGTTTGGGCGGTTCACCTAGTTAGTCGCGGAGGATTCTGGGAAAAGGGTCCAGGCGAAGGAGATAACATACAGAGGCCAGACGACGAATCCCAGGGGCGGGAAATCCCTCTACCGCCTGACCTGCGCAGGGCCCTTGGCCTAGATGGGCCAAAGCGACTATCACGCACTCCTGCACGGAATATTTCCACAAAGCCAAGCGATATATGTTGTTCGTCGGAAGGCTGGGGGCAGCCTAATCCAATTGCTGTCAGCGGTGGATGCGACAAGCGGTTAAGGGTTTGGGACGTAGTATCTGGGTTTGTCTTCTCTTCCTTCGGTGAGCTACAACGTTGACGTACGGTGTTAACTTAGACGTTGTATCTACGTATTGGAAGGCCACACATCCACTATCAGGTGTATCAGGGTCCTACACAATCGCCCCGTGGCCGTCACTGGTTCTCGCGATGCGACCGTCCGAGTATGGAATATCCAAGAAGGAAGGCTACTGCGCGTGCTCCAGGGCCATCAGCAGAGCGTACGGTGCCTGGACGTATGCGGAAACCGGGTTGTCAGCGGCAGCTATGATACCACTTGCAGAGTGAGTGTATGACTCGCATCTGTTGTACGCGATTAACAGTTGGTTTTTCTTATAGGTTTGGAATGTAGACACTGGCGAATGCCTGCATGTGCTCCGCGGGCACGGGCTTCAGATCTATTCAGTAGCATTTGACGGCGTGCACATTGCGTCCGGTGGTATAGACACCACCGTTCGTGTCTGGGACGCGAACTCGGGGTCAGTCATGTCGTACTTCCCCATTTCCTGATCTGACTGGGGCATGTCATCAGAAATTGCATCGCACTTCTCCCGGGACACACGGCATTGGTGTGTCAACTTCAGTTATCATCTTCTGCGGGCCTCCTTGCAACTGGCGGTTCGGATGGTCGTGTTATCACATTTTCGCTTCGCGATTACAGCCCACTACAGCGGATCGCTGCCCATGACTCCTCTGTTACCTCCCTTCAGTTTGACTCCAACTTTCTCATCACGGCTGGTAACGACGGACGTGTCAGGGTATACGAAACACAAAGTGGTGCGCACGTGATTGACCTTAGTGAGCGGTCTGAGAGCGTCTGGAAGGTGGCCTGTAAGCACGGAACGTGTGCAATTATGTGTCGCAGAGCTGGGAAGACGGTCATGGAGATTTGGAGTTTCAGGCCGAAAGAGAATAATCCAGAGCCGCAGGGATTCCTGTCCCGAACTAACTCCTATCCGCGGAGTGGAGCGTCCTACTACTCAAGGCTAAGCCGAGGATAATGTGAGGTGAACTGGAACTCGGGACTTTTTGCATTCGATGTAATGTATGTTACTTTTACTAAGATCGTAATTAATTGTACTTCACAGCATGTTATCAATTGGTTTCCCATAATTTTTCACTGAGATTGCCATCCGTAGATCAGAGACAAGGATTCCAGCGATTCGTAAGTCTTCAGCTTTACACAAGGAGTGCGATGACAGACGTGAAATTGCACCATAACTTTGATATCAGTTGATAGGCCAAATAAGACTCGTAACCTGCCGACTTCAAGAGCGTTTGCACCGGTTCTTCCATCCGTTCTGCAACGTGTCCAAGAACCTCAGCAAATCCGTATCGTACTGTGTTCTGATGGATGCCCTATTCATATCCTTTGGGCTAGTCGACCTTTAACTCTTTCCTGCGCTTTGCCGTAGTATTTTCTATATATTTAACCTTGAAATGTCATGGGTTCGAATAATAGCTAGCTCCTGCGGCACATTTACAGTGATGCTAAGTGCCGGTGGCAGACGCAGGTTGCCTCCCACCTCGAGGGCGCTTGCGAATCCGATGAGACTGCAAAATAATATGAGTGCACCAGTTGCACTGGCCAGCCCCCAGAGGATGGATCTGGTGACGGAACAACTTCACGTGCATAGACCCTGCAGGACAGAGACTCTCATGACCTTGCAGAAATGGGGCTGGCGACCCAGACAAAATCATGTTGGCCAACGGGAGCTCATCCGAAATTCACAGTCGTCGACGAACTAACTTCAGTGATATGCGCCCTTAGTTAATGGCGTCTATGTCATCCCTATCGTTGGCTACCATTTAGAGTACGGCCGACTATCGTTGTGACGTGGTGGGGCCGTGCTTGACAATTATAAGCATTAAGTTACGCCCACGAGTCACATCATGCCGATGGATAGCTTGAAACTTCTTCGGTTTTCCATTGTTTTTGTTCTTTCACCGTAGCGGTATTGTATAACCTTATGATGTAACTAGTGTTAGCACACGTATCCACCTTTACTGCCGGACGTGATGAGCAGCCTGACGCCAATTGTCATTGAAGCCTCATGGGCTGTTTTATTATTCTCCCGCCGACTCGCCCTACGGAAGCCAGGCTTCACTTGCCGCTGAATATATAGAGGACGGACAGGAGAGCATGATGCTTCCTGGCGCAAATGAGGCTGCAGAAGTGGGGTAAGGCTTGTGCCTGACGATTGAGGTGTTTAAGTTTTGGATGGGGGGGATACTCGAGCTTTGATGTACTATAGGGCGTGTGCACAGGCACACTCGAGCAGCTATCGCTGGGAGGGAACAGCGGCGGTTAGTACTGTATGATCGCGTCATCCGAACGGCAGTTAGAGTAAGGCGTGGTGAGATAGATAAGGGGTTCGTATAATGGAACGGCCTCTGTACGCACGTGCCTTGGTCTGAACTGACTGTTGCTAGTTCCTTCTTCGTTACGTGGTCTGAGGTGCATTTCCTGTGCACGTCCAGACGTTCACCCACCGGCTCTCCTGCCATCTCTTCCTGTGAAGGCCAGCAGTAACCACAAAAGAGGAAATCAATTTGGACCTCCGACCCTGCGGAAGTTAATCCTGCCAACCTGGTTCAGCACCACCGACCACCGCCTCATCAAACTAAAAATTCCACATAAATAGTGCTGAATTCCAGAGAAAGGAATCCCCCTTTAGGCTTCTTCCTCGTAGGGACAAAGGGTGTGGGAGGTCGGATTGTGCACCTGAGACATCGACATTTCATGCCCGTCGGAGTTTGATTTAACGGCAGGCGACTGCCTTTCTGGTATCACACCTTCTCCACCTTGTCTCCTCCATCGTATTAGTGTCTGCCCAAACTCACAGCTCTCACAACTCTCTCTCAGGTTCGTGGAAATATATGTTCTCGCATTCAATGCATGTTCTAGGCTTATATTTCAATCATTTCAGATTTTTTGGAGCCCATCCTGTCATCCGCGTCTTATGGCTGCTCAGGTCACGTTGAGGAGTGGAGAGAAGGTCAAAGTCAACGGTAAAATTCTGCTTCACCCCAAAACGTTCTCAGTGCTTATCAAGAATAAAATTACGAAGATCATGTTTATTGTTCTCCTCCATGGTCGGTTCGGGATGGCACCCCTTATTCCGTCGCACGTATAATGGAATTCCTACCTCCGGAAGGCACTTCGAAGGGCAAAGGAAAGGCAAAGGAAATTTATACCCGCGTCAGACTTGCCTGGTACTATCGTCCAAGCGACGTTAGCGACCGTCCGGTCGCCGATTCTCGCCTTCTCTTGGCCGCAATTTATTCAGAAGTCTGCGACATTAACCAACTGCGGTCCAAGTGTTATGTCCTTCACAGGGACAAGATCACAGATCTCGCTGGATGGAAGAAACGACCAGACAGATTTTATTTCAACCGTCTGTTTGATCCATATATTAAGAAAGAGTTTGAAGTCATCCAGGCAACGGACGTCCGGAATCGTGCGCTTTTGCTTCTTGCTACGCAATTTCGTTTTTTCCTGATATTCATTTGTAGTCCCTGACCATATTCGCCAAACCTTGATTTCCAGATATGAGTATGTGGTGGCGGAGAAGGAAGTTGTCCCTGACCTCACCGATGCTCTCCGCCTATGCGCAACGTGTGACCAATGGTGTGCTTAGTAAGGCTTCATATTCTATTTTCTCCCAGGCGTGGTTATTTATCGCAGATCCACAGCCCAGACACCGTGGGATGTGATAGGTGTAAGAAATTCTTCCATATGGGTTGTGTCCAGCCACCTCTTCTTGCAAAACCCTCACGTGGTTATGGCTGGACGTGTGCACCCTGCTCTAAACGCCATGAAGAAGAAGTTGACAGCCACGAAGTTCGTCATCCGACCCCAATTACTAAGCCCAAGTCAAATGCACCAGCGCCTCGCGGTCGGGGACGTCCGCGGAAGGACCGATCTCTAGCGGAAAAGGAAGAGAATCTAGATATCAAATACTTCAAGATGTGGCCCTTCCGATATTTTGGGTATGTGTGTGATACCCATGTTTCCCGTCGCTAGAATATCGCCTCATGCTTTCCTTCAAAAGTCAATATACAGTCGCCGAAGATACCCTCGGTGCGTCGTCTAGATAGCGAAGTTTGACCAATTTTCCTGAATTGGAATGCAGATCCGGACGACCTCATCTTTCCCCGGGCGGCGACGCGGGTTGGGCCGAAGTACCAGGCAACGATACCTTCCCTTGGCGATAACACTGCATTTCCAGGTCTGAGGAGACGCTTCTTCATGACGGAATGGTCACTGATATATTTATATCAGATGCAGAGGAACGAGGCGGCGACAACACTGCTGAAGTTCTTGGTGCTGTTCATCTATTGTCGGACGAAGAGGGTAATGCCTTTCGTTAATTGTCCTTAGGTAACCTTACCCGACCTTATTTTAGTGATAGAGCGTAAGTGTGCTACTTCCGGTGTGCGTAATAGCCGCCTAATTTCCCCCGCAGTGGAAGAATGGAAGACGGCTCTCACGAGGAAGCCAGAGAACCTTTACAACGTAGACTGGCTGACGGAAGCTATTCGCCGCTTTTCTCAAGCATACTTGATGAATAGGGGCTGGTCCACCGTTGACATGAGTGTCCCCACCCGCGTAGAGAAGGTAACCTTGAGCCCAGTATACCTCCTTAAAACTTACTAATCATACAATTCAAGTGGAAGAGGGGCGAAACCAGGTACGCTGATAGGGAATGGAGTGCGGAGGAGGTAGCTGCCTTCGAAGACGGTATTATGTTCCATGGTGCCGAGCTCCGCGCCGTCCGCGACGAGGTTGGGACGCGATCGATGCCAGAAGTCGTACGATTCTATGGTCATTGGAAGAAGTACGATTTTCTATCGATTTTTTCTGCTTTTCCTGTATCGCTGATCTCATCACGTAGTTCGAGGCTCAAAGAAGAAAACCAACGCATACGGGAATTACGTTTGTCCCACAAAGACGAAGAAGGAGTGTCGATATCTCAGTCTATCACGCCTCTCTCCGATGACGAGGGCTCCACGGTCCGTGAACCTTCCAAGGGATATAATAGTTGCGGTGCATGCAGAACGCGTGAATCTGAGACATGGTGGAGAGCACCAAAAGGCCTAACTACAGAGGTTCTCTGCGACACGTGCGGGACAAACTGGAGGAAATATGCTGACCTTAGTGTGCGACCTTTTCGCGAAGATGCGACGCCTAATGGCAAGAAAAGTAGCGAGAAACGCGAAGGTACTCCGTTGAATGGTCCAAACCCAAAGCGTCTGAGGGTATAGTATTGAAGCAGCTCTCTTGAATAGTATTCATTTTCTTTCAGACATCGATCGTCAATGGTACCTCCCCCCCTCCGAATGCAGCAACCGCTCTTCAGTTGCGTTGCCAAGTGTGCCAAAAGATGGGTCCTCAGGGGAGAATCGTCAAGTGTCATAAATGTTCATTGCGGATTCATGCTGGTACGTCAAAAGTGCCCGTGCGGTCATCCAATCGAGCATTGTCAATACCTAATAATTCCCAAGGGACTTGGGGTGTCTTCGTAGATCGGGACACTTTGGAGTCGTACGTGTGTGCGGTATGCAAGGAAGAGAAAGCACAGGAAGCTTGCTTGGTGAGCCGAAACGTTCTTCTGTCCTTTCCAGTGACTTCTGACCAGAATACATCACTAGAATACGGACTGCGTACTTTGTCCGTCTCGAAAAGTTTCCGAGAAGTGGTCAGGGCATACCGAATTCCTACGTGCGATCAAAGCGACTGAGGGGCAGGGTTGGGTGCACGTGCTATGTGCAGTTTTTTCGCCGGAGGTTTCCTTCACGGATCCTTCGCGCTTTCAAGTAGTGGAAGGGATCAGTACTATTCCGCGTCAGCGATGGATAGTCGTGAGTATTTGTCTGATAGAAAACGTGGGGTCTCACAATCTTGTAGAGATGTACCATATGTGGTGAAGCACGCGGAGCCGTTTTCCGATGTGCCGAATGTGATAAGGAGTATCATGCATCTTGCGCGTGGAACGCACGACACAGATTTGCGTTTGAGGTCCAGCCGGTGAGGGTGTCATATTCTACGTTCTGTTACAACCTCATGGATCGAAACTCCCTAGGTTCGTAATCCCCGTCGTGACACGGTCATAGTAACGTTTAAGGGGGAAACCGGAGTCTTGACCCCTGTCATCCTCTGCAAAGAGCATGACGTGAGTAAGCATGAACTCTACGACATATGCGAGACGGACGATACCGGGGAGGTCAGTTTAGCAGTACCCTTACTATTCCATCACTAATCTAACCGACAGAGCGTCATGCAAATATACTCCCGAGCATATAAGCAAGCGCCTGTTTCCCAGGCACATGCGTTGTTGCGCAAGGCGATGCGTTTGGATATGGTGCTTAACAGCCGCCCCGAAGTGGTTTACACGACCGAGCTTGACCACCGGTGCGAGTCCTGTGGGACGCACTACTCTCCGTGCTTTTACCGTAACAAATTCTTTTCCGACCGATGGCGATGTCATAAATGCAACTGGCCAAACCTGATCGGACAGAAGTCATGTTAGTAGTCAGGCATTCCGCGAGAACGCTGTAACATAGATATGGTCTTGTAATTATGGTTGTGTCGTTGTTTGCGGTGAGGGAGGTTGCATAGCACCGCAAGCAAATACTTGATGACCAGATGTCGTGTCCCTCACTCGGGTTGTTGGTGTGATAGCATCCTGCATGCACCTGCACAAGTCATGCTAGCAAGTTTGTAGCTGTCCTATGTACATGACATCGTAGCGGCGTAAGCGCCAGTCCTCGTCTCCCTCAGTGACAAGAGCATGGTGCATATAGGACGCGCTCTCAAAAGACGGAATTCCAGAACGCGGGAGCAGTCCTGGGTCTGGGTGAACCTTCTACCTACTCTCCCATGATGGCCCGCCATGCCATTATTTTATTATAAATTGGACTACCATTACAGAAGGGACGAAAAAGACAGTGACGTTTCTACTTCAGAGAATTGGGAATGGAGACGCTTGCGCGAGAACAGATGCGCTCAAGGCCTTGTGATCTACGCTCGTGCTCACTGATGATGACATGCATCTAGCTTGTGCGCGTGTGTTTGATACAAGTCCCAGGATCCCACCAATGGTGGTGATGGGTCGGGCCCGACGGGTTTCATCAGGGCGGTTGAGGACACCTCATCGGTGTATAGACTCGTCTCAGGTGATTCCACAGAAAGGGACACGCAGAAATCTATAGATTATGTGCTTCTGCGGAAAATGTTCCCGAACAATGGTTTAGATGCAAATGCTATGGATGCAGTGAATCGGTTTCCATGTGCACCGTCGTTGGTGGCGAGTACTCACCACCCATATCCGCTGCCCACACTTCCCTAGCGCTAATGACATCAAACGCAGCACTTGCGATGTTGTTCGCAATCAAAAGAAATCTTTACCCTTGGTTTTTCAACATTATGGTGGCGCCGATCATTGTGGTAGGATTAGCACGGTTAGTACCCATGATATCTGATGTGACATGTCTGTATCTAGGCACAAATAGCGCATAGATCACACGGAAGTAAATAAGAAGCAGTGCAGACGTGGTAAATCAAGAAAACTCACAGTTCCAATTATTGCATCCAGGAGCTACACCGGGGCCACCAACGAGTGCCGCGCCTATGTTGGAAGTGATAGCACCGTACAGGTTTGGCATGACCGTCACGTTGAATTGACCCAGCTTCGCAACAAGCTGCATCGAGCTGTACAGCACACTAATATGTCAGCACATACCTTGCTGCCGTCTTTAGAGCGAGACCGAATGCGAATCGCGAGATACGTTGCGCCGTGGCGTGCGTCATGACCTTGAGACTTTCGACGACACCAGGATATGACTGGTGCTCCAGGCCCGAGTAAGCACCTGCACGTTGACGACGGGCAGAATGCTCTAGACACACAATCTTTTTTTCAATGACTCTGTAGGACATTACACCCCTCGGCTCCGCAATCTCAACCCGTTTGTCGCAGGGACGATGCAAACAGCAGCAGGCAACACGCGAATTGGTCGACTTCAAGCTTCAAGCGTCAAGCAGCTCATTGAAAGCCTTCGTTATTTCCCTTTCGGGAATCGGAAAGTACTCAACTGCTGGACTCTCCCTTTACAACCTCCCATGTCTGCACAGGTAATCGGATGTCCCATTCCCCATAACGAAGTCGTTCAATATCAAACAGCGCACTTGTTCAGTCGGATTACGTGGGGCCGCCGAGACTGCCCAGTGGAGAGCGCAACTAAGGCTACAAAGCGGGTAAGACAGACCAGGAGAGAGAGCAGCGTCTGCAATGATAACGCAAAGATTCGGATATATGTAGCATTGACCGTAGCTCCTCAACTCGGCACCGAGGACATTGGCCCATGTGCCATTATACTCCGACTCTTCATTGGACGATTGCGCTACAAAAGCTGGTTTGCACAGCCGGTGAAGGCAGTCCAGAATCCGGCTCCCTCCGCTGAGATATGTACTTGAGATGGCTAGTATGTCCGTTGAGGTTGACAGGGGCCTGTTTACGAATTGATCTTCTCCCCAATGGCGGCCAAAGAGTGCCTCCCCCATCATAATATGTTGATGAGGTGTTGATAACAGAATACGAGGACAGCCATGGATGATCCGAAGCACCGAAGAAAACTTTAGTTGCAGCAAGGTATGCATAAGCTTCGTGGAAGATGTATTGTTAGACGACTTCTAGCAGTCGAGAGTAGCGGCAGTAGCAGCCTGTTATCCGTGAACATTATGTATAGTTTTCCGACATTCAGAAATGCGTGATGCAGTCTCTGAAGTGCCAGCGGCTCACCCTACAGCCACCTCCGGTGGGGCCATCAGCTTCCATGACAGTGGCGGTGATGGTAAATAAAACGCCGCGATTGGGTGGAAGTCACATGATGTGAATTAGCTAAGCGTTGCTTTTGGGACTTGGGAGAAACATCTGCGCTACGTGCCTTCCTAATTTGGGTGCAGGCCACCGCCACACTCATGACCGCGCGCCGGCCCCGTCAAACACTGGTTGATGGGTTGAACTACAGCCAGTAGAAATTTTAACTGTTAGGCAAGAAGGTATGTAAGTCTATACGTAATCCCGAGGTTCCAGGACCGATGAGTACTTAACACATTGTTCTCTGAGTGGATTCCTCTTGATGGAAGAGATAATTAAATCATTTTCAGAACCAGGGCAATCATTCAATTTGCCAGGTGGAGTATATTAGAGATTGGCAGGCAGGCATGCATGCAGATCCACCCCATCTCACGGATGTCCTCAGCGACGGATCCAGAATCCACCATCGACGGGTACGTTGAGAGAATACAACCAGCTTTCTTCGTTCTCCTGGCAAATACTGCTTTCTCTGCCTCTCTGTTTACCCTTTTCGTTGTCCTTCTTGTCCTCTCTACCAAAGAGTCTCGACGCCGCGTGGCATTCCGACTGAATGTACTTGCTATCTGTATCGTCTTGACGATGGGTGTATTGGTCGGTTTTGGCGATGGGAAGACAGTACTCAACGAGCTCGATCAACCGTTACCGGCCACCTTCATCACTTCGATGGCCTTCACTGTCTTCCCGCCATTATTAGCCGATTCAATATTGTTAACTCGCCTCTTGGCACTGTACCCCCTCTCCAGTACAGATCGAGTTACTCTGTCGAAGATATTTGCATTCCCCCTGTGCATCAAATGTGCTCGAGTGGTGGTTCTTGTGCGTGACCCCATCAATTTTTAATTCTATGCATGGTGATTTTGCAAGTAGATTCTTTTTATCAACGGTTATGCTGAGGTTCTGAGAGCAGGAAGTGGAAACCCGTGGTTCCGCAATCCTAACCTGATTGCTGAATGGACAATGCAAATAGCAGACAATGCGTGAGTCGGGGGACATCTAGGCAGTCCCTCGAAAGCCTTCACTGTTTTCCTTTTTGATAGGTATTCAGTTACTCTCTTCCTGTACAACCTCCGTGTCCGCACTATTCCAGGTGAGTATGTTCTCTCACATCTTTGCAGGTAGACTGGATGACACGCGCTACCCTGACATACAATAGGTAGACTGCCAGCCCGCATCCGCCAAATATTTTACATTGCTGCCGCCAATTTTGTCTTCCCCCTCATATTCAACCTCGTATTAATCATCTGCTCCACAACTGTTCAGTCCTCAGACACCCTCGGCTCGCTGCTACTGTTGATTAACAACTATGTAACTGTCATGGGTGTACTGTGTGCAACAGTATGGTTCTCCAGATCGGAATGGGTTCGAACTCGCAACGAACCAGTATCTGGTGACATTTTAATGTCCAAACTGACCTTACAGAGGGTACATGATACTGAAGGAAAGTTTGGGAGCCAAATCGTGATGGTGGGAAAGGGCTCTACTACATTTGACATGCGGACTCGGACCAAGACCGGGGTGCACTGCGCAGAACCCACTGCACCGACGGAAGAAGATAAGTACTATTCGGTATAGTCCCCCAACCCTCTGAAGTCAAAACCGCACTACTAACTCGCACTTATGTCGTCATCAGACACTTGCATACGACACTTGTTGAGGTCGTAGACCACCATATATATTAAGTTCCATGTAACATCTACCATACTGCATATAAGGCCAGCCAGCACGCTCTGCTGCAGCAGGTCAGATGATTAAGCATAGACGTCCACTGGTGTATATATTCACAGGTCCGTAGCAATACATACAGTGAGAGTGAGTCCTACAGGCGTAGGTCGCACGGCGAACCGAGTACATCCATGCAACGGGGAACAAAGGCACACGACATTACAGGAGGGTACGGAACCAAGCAATCGGGAACAGTTTGCTTGTAAATGTCAGAGGACGGATTCCCAGGCAGTGGGTAGAAGTGGGATGCCTCCAGTGAGATCTTCGGGACAGTGGAAGGAAAATAGGCCTCCGCTGCCACATAATAAACAGTGTTGTCAACCAATACAACATCTTTGAAAGGGCTGTAGATCCGCAACTCGCCGGGAAAGGACACACCACAAGTGCAGTGCAAGGCCGTCGTATAAACGGCAATAGTAGGTTTGGTGGCAAAGTTCGGCTTCACAGCAGAGAGACGTCGACCTTCAGCCACGGCAAGAAAACATGTCACCATCAATAAAGACACCGAAGACACTCATGAACACAGAGATCCACCCACCAACACAGTAGTATATAAGGGCAGACGGGCCAGACTGACACGGAAACATGGATGGAGCGCAAGCCGCCCTCACCGGCGCCCCCCATTC
Organism: Pisolithus thermaeus; assembly: GCA_024663475.1. Lineage (NCBI taxonomy): Eukaryota > Fungi > Basidiomycota > Agaricomycetes > Boletales > Pisolithaceae > Pisolithus > Pisolithus thermaeus. The sequence continues at coordinate 40,349 of JANFAF010000127.1, read as the reverse complement.
CCAACATGAAAGGATGAATGGTGGCGAAATCGATAATCACAGAGTCAGTCATCTCAACTCAACTCGCGTAGGCGAAACACCAGGGTCTTGTAACGTGCGGACTCTGAGGTATGAGTAGCACGCATCTTACTCGGGTGGCAAGATCAAGCTACTAGTAGGTGGAGACCCAGTCTCCAAGCGATGTGAGTTGCTTTTCGGGAAGTATCTGAGAAACATACTCATGCAAGCAGCGTTGTCACGAGGCGTTGAGTCCTGATCTTGAAGGTGAGAGCGGGGAAAGGTGCAAGTAGATCAGATATCAGCCAACCCATGGACACAGTCGTCGCCACAGTTTGAAGACATAGAGCTGGAAGAATGTAGGGCGTACCTCTGGCAAGAAGGGGGCCTAATTGCGTACCTACATAGTACTGCACAAGCGCCTGACTTCAGCTTGCAGTTTGGCCAAAAGAACACAGGGCGCTTGGCAGGCGAGTAGTACGATTTCCGATCCGCTTAGTGCTCACCGCCTCTTAAGTTTAGAGTGCATATCTACATTCGCCTCCGAAACATTATGGTACGGGTACAATGGTAAAGTAGTAAGGGAGCGCAAATACAAGTATGGTATCTGATAGCAGGTTAAAAACTCAATAAGCACTGGTTTAAATATGGCCGTCGGAAGCACCTCTAGTCCCTGACTCTTTTGTAGAATAGCACGTAGGCAGGTCGGCCCTTTACAACGCATGAGGCGAAAACAACGACAACCAGACGGACATCCACTCACAACCACTTCTCTGGTATCTGTAGGGGTGATGCGGCTATCATCACAGTACAGCCATGCTCCACGGGATGCAATGAATGCGGTATCTGCCAACAATAAAGTCGGGGGTCTGTCTGCGAGAAACAGCGAAAACTCACAGTGACCATTGCTGAGACTACCGAAGTGGTTCGTAACACCGTACAGATCGTACTTGTAAGGTGGAAGTTGGACTTGAGCGTCGTCAGCGCTGCTGGGCGCTACGCCGTTGACAGAGCCCACCATGCCCGGGGGCAGGGGAGCGGGCATGTAATTCGTAAGATCGAGGCCCCTGATGGGAAAATCTACAACAGCCTCGATTTTATCTGAGAATGGTCCTTTGACCGAGAAGCGCTTGAGGTGGATCAGTAGTACTGGAGGGAGCCTGGACAGCGTCAATTTTTTGGTGGCTTTACGCAGTTGTTTGCATTTGGGACAATGCCTTGAAGCCACATTAGAAAGCTAAAGGTGACTCTCAAAAAGAGTCCTACCAAGCGTCTGCCTTCTCCAAAACCTCCTCGCTAACAAACGCATCTAAACATGATGACAAGGAGACCCTTGTCCCACTTTTTGAGGCCGGTATAGGAAGGGAGAGATACATGAAAGAATTATAAGTAGTCGACGTCTACAATCAAGGGATGTTGAAAGGGCAACAAGACACGAAATTGACATTTACGCACGTGGTGGCAAGTGAGACACTCCATCCTATTCCTGAACTGTCCTTGGAAGTAATCCACAACGAGGCTGTCGTTGCGCGTCTTGTAGATGGTCCATTCCTGCTCACTTGCGACCTGTTGAGGAAGCTTCTCAAGTTCAGCCTCACGTTCTGGTGTGGAGTGATTATTCGCGGGCTTGATGAGTATACGATTGATATCTTCGTGAAGGCCATCCAGAAGGAAGGTCAAAAATTCTTGGGAATCGTGCTGGTCAGATCCGCCAAATTGGGGAGCGTGATAACAGATATATCTCTACACATCCGTTAATACCTGCACAAGGCAAGGTAGAATGGATAACCGTACTCTGAAATTAAGCGGGTTGACGTGAGGGAGCTCAGAATGCGACATTTCGTAGAGAATACTGGCGAACGCCTGGGCTAGCCTACCCTCCGTACCCAAACGATTGCGCATGTTGACAGCGGATTTCCACCGCCCATCTGAGGCGAGTCAGTGAGACCGTGGTAGTCCTTGTCAAAAGGCATTACCTGTGAAAAACCTAGCAAATGGCACCGTGGCACGCAGACACTGGATCGTTGCATTCATGTAGCAGGTATTGCCCAAATTCTTCAATCCCGTGGTGGTAATCTGCGCGTCTGGCCAATAATTGACTGGGTAGTAACTGGCAATGACCGGTGGCTTTGGTTCCGTTGCATGGGGGAGTGTCGACAACGAATACGAGGAAGCATGCACGAAGCGGGGTCGAGCATCCTGACGTTCTGAAGAGTGCGATGCGACTGGTGGAGGGGGGCGCAGGGTAGGGAGTGGTAGGTCAGGATAGTCTATCACCGGACGAGACGTGAGACCCGTAATTGGGGATTGCGGACCATCCATGTAGTCACTACGGCGTCGTGATGGATTTATTGAGGCTTGAGGCGGAATGGAGACAGCCGTGAAGGGTGGAGTGGGCGAAGAGAATGAGGGGAAGCTTGGGTATGAGATCGGGGCAGCTGAAGTGTTGACATTGGCAACAGGAGATGGGGGTATTGCCGCAGACCTGAAAGACGACTACGGAGAGTGAGCATATCCCTCAGCGTGTGGAAAGAACCTACTGATTCTGAAGGACTATGACTATGGTTGTGGGATGCTGTAGACGGGGGTCTAAGCATGGGACTCTTACGGATTATAGACACGGGTCCCTCAGGGAGTACTTGGGTGCCCACACTCGTACTATGAGTTGATCGTCTTTGTTAGTGTTGAAAACGTCCGACTGCTACGAGGGCAGGCACTTACTCAGATGAATGGAGTGGTGGATGTAATTCGAGTGATACTCTATCGCTCGACGACACACCATTAGCAGAGGGCTGCTTCTGGAGAAACTGAGGACCAATTGGCGCAGGTGTGGCCGAGGCCGGTAATTGCACCGGTATACTATTGAGACGGTTCTCAACGATCCTCGTCGGGGTTCGTCGGGCGCTGGAAGAGCCTCTAGTAACCTCGCTATCCCCATATTCCCTTTTCCATGCCTGTAGACCACCTATAAGGAGCATAGGCGGGCACCGGAGAACCTTTCTCAGCGCGTTCTCATACACGAGTCGAACGAAAGTCGAAAGCGGGCCTCCGGCGTCGTACGCCTCCGATGATGCATCATACAGTACTACCAATTCAAATTTGTCGCGGTTTTGAAAAAGGACCAACTCTTCGGGAGGTGCGACGGCTAAAGAATTTTCGATGGTCTCCACGGAAACGCTGCAAACTGTTAGGTGGATCATTGCACAGAAATCTTTCATATTTACTTTACGCGTGTAAGCACAGAGGGCTCGAGGCATACTATGGCGCTGTTGCTGATATGTTCTGTTTCGAACTCCTCCCGCGTTCGAATGTCGACAAGAAGCACCTTGAATTTATGGAGATGATCAAACAATTGTCTGGGGGTTACGGCATTCGAGATTGGGAGCGCTCGCTTTTCCGTTAAAGGGGAACGTTTTTGGGGTGATGAAGATGCAAAATTATTGATCGACGGTTTTGACATAAACGCTGGAGAGGTAGGGCGGCTCATGAATGCGTTCACAGTGGGCGTAACAGGTGTGCTCGAAGACCGTTGTCCAAGATCGATAGACAAGGGAGGGAAGGACTTCAGGTGAGGTGGCAATGCCGACTCGACACCATCTACATGAGTTACGGACAAGTCAGTCTCGGCGGAACTACCTTCGAAAGTTCGAGAGCTGGCTGAAAGCAGTGACAGGTTCAGTTCATTCAATTGCTCTATTTCCGGGAAAGCCTGTGTAAATTCAGAAATACTGGTGCGAGATTGTCGAGGCGATGAAGAATCTGAGGATACGGGGGACGGTGGGCCGAGACTCGATGGCGGGACAACGGCGTGCGGCGACGACCCTGCTGAACTGCTCGATGCGACCAATGCATAATTGGGAAGCTGAAAGGGTTGCGGGTGCGACGGTATGGATGTTGACGGTCTGTGTGTTGGTCCTGTTTCTGGCAATTTTGGCGCGGTAGACGATGGCGTATCCGGGACTTCCCGTGGAAGCCGCTTTGTGGTGCCTACAGCAAGACCGGCATCGTTCAAGGACTTGACACGATCAGCAATGGACGTTCCGAGCATCCTGGTCGTGGTTCCAGAAACCGGATCACTGCGAAAGCAATGTGTCGAGTTGATAGAACACATGGACAACACTTACCTTGAGGCAGACTTTTCCAGATCGGTCAACCTCGATTCGATGGCTTCGACACGTTGCTTCAGGTTATTGCCGTCAGTCTGTTGAATTGGTCAGACAAAAAGGATGATCGAGAAATACATCACAGACCTTTTGAAAGTCGACGCACTCCCGGTACAGGACGCCGTGCCTTCCAGGTCTGCTTTCGTTGGTGAACTCGTTGCTGTTCATGACCATAGCAGCAAGAGACCCCGCTTTTAACAGCGCAGAGAGCGCGTTCTTAAGGTCGCCCGTATCTTCGTAGGATCGTGCACTCTGCAGTTGAGTGCGGGCGGCCTTGAGTAGTGAGATCGGGGAAACGCCCGTTGCACTCCGCCGGGCATCTTCTTTCGCCTTTTCCTTGATTTCGGAGATGCTAATTTTCTCGTTGGATACGACGGAGCCATTCTGCATAGTTGGACTCGGTATGTAGTAAGTTCCAAGATGAGGTGATGGGTATGTGATGCTGTTCTCGCTGTACGACGATCCACAGCCTAGTCTCGGGAGTGCGGGGGGGAGTGACGCTACAACAGGCATCAAATAAGGACACGATATGGGTGGTAGGATGATCGAAAGATGAGCTAAACGGACGAGCAAGAGTCAGACGGCGCCCAGAGCTGTTTCCTTCACCATACGCACAATGGGCGAGCGGTAATTACGTAATCTACGCAGTTCCGCAGAAAAAAAACCTGTGAAATATATAGTTAATCACGTGCGAGTTTCCACGCACGTGACCATGTCGCGTCCCCGTCTCGTCGTTCGGCCCCACCGAAGCGGGACAAGTCGACGATGGCAGAAACTAGTAGAAAGCTCGTTCATTGGGCTTTGAACGCCTCCACGTCAGAATGTGGCTCACCCCTCTCCGAAGCATCGAACTCGAGTTTTCCGTCGACGCCAAATCTTCAGTACATCAACTCCCAACTCATCGCACACGGCTTTACCACCGCTCCTGGTCTATCCCTGGACGGCATATCTAAGGCAGATTCCGAACGTGTAGTGAAATGTCTGCTTACCATGCTAAGCCAGAGAGTGGTACATCCAAGCGATATTCCGTCCCCTCCAGTCTCACCAGCACTCTTTGTCAGGATGACATGTCGCGTGCAGAAGATCTCTCCACGAAGTTACGCACGCTGTCCTATGACCACGAACGACTCATGGGTATGCATCGCGCCTCAAAGGAAGAGGCCGCAAGTGCAGGAAGAGAAGCAAATCAGTACAAGTCACGTTTAGCGTGAGTATTACATTCAACCAACACCCGGTCACTGCCCACATTCCGGTACTTAGCACGGCAACCCGAGCTCTTCAATCTTCCGAAGCAAACCGTAAACAGACAGCAGCAGAGCTCCAGCGCACTCGGACATCACTACAGGGCATCCGCGCTGCGCACGTCACAGAGCTCCGGAAGAAAGAGAAAGAAGTCGAACGAATGGTAGAGAAGTGGAATAAACTCGTTGAGGCACAATCAAAAGTCTCCGCGGCCTCCTCGGGTATATCCATTTACGGTGCAAACGCAGAAGTCGTTTCAGGATCCGATAACGTAGGGAAAGGCAAAGGATATCTTGATGTCGCCCTTGAGCATGCAGAATCGTCGCGAGCTGAACTCTTTGCTGAATCTACCCGACTCAGGCGTCTCGTCGTTACCTGTGCCAACCGGATACAGTCGCTGACGCACAAAATACGTTTGGTGCTGTCCGTGGAGGACGAAGAGGTGCATTTTCATCTAGTGTAGCCCTTCCCGACTGACAGATTGACAGCCTCCGAGTTTAAATCATGACGCATTGTTCCCGCTCGCTCCGATCAATGCTGCAGAAGAGAGATTGTTGTCCTTGTTCAATGCTGCCGACAGTGCATTTGTCACACTGTCTATGCAATTCTCGGGAATGTCCAATATCGATGCCCACCCATCTTCGGCTCCCTCTGGTACCTTGGATACAACAGAAGGCGGAAATCTGAGAGCCACTATACAAAAGTTACAGGCTGAATTGGGTCATCCTCCTTTCCTTCTGGCCTTTTCCGACGGCTGAAACAGTTTTTCCAGAGGAAACACTACTTCAGTGTGAATCTCAATCTGCGGAAATCCAAGCCTTGAAGAGCCGAGTTGCACAGCAGGCTACTTCGCTGGACTCGTGTCATCTGGATACTGAACTAAAGTTGGCGCCAGAACGCGAAAGACTGGAACAAATCAGGAAGGAACTCGAAGATGAACGTACAAAGTTCACAGAAGCTGCCGTTAAGCTCATTAAAGAAAGAACTGCTCTGGAGGTAAGGATAGATGTCACCTATGACACCTTCAAGTTCTAGCTCATAGTCACTCAGAACGACCGAATCGAATTCTTGGAAGAGAAGCGGACCTGGCATCAGCAAAGTCAGACTGTATCCTCTGGGCCTCCACTAATTTCCAAAGTGGTTTTGCCTACCGAGCAGTCACAGAAGAAATCACCCCGAAAATCACCGCGGAAGAAACAAGTAGTCGCAAAATCCAGCAGTGGACGTAAAGTGCGCACACCTTGGAGATCGTCTGCCTTCTCGATATCATCATCTACGGAGCCAGCATACGAGACCGAAGTAATACCGATATGCGTATCTGCCCAATTTTCCGACGAACAGGCTCAGCCCACTGCCCGTCAGTCCATACTTCCAACATCTTTTGTACTACCACCGCCATCTCCTAGGACTTCCTTACCTCCTCCCCCAAACACTTTACTCGGCCTTTCTGGGGATGTCTCCTCGGGTAACGGTATGAGCACGGAAGACGGCTTAGCCGAGATCGCTCTACCTTCATCGTCGCACCCGACCTCGTCAAACCCTGATCTTCCTCACTCTACGGGGGAATCCGGGCTATCTGACGTACAACTGAACGGGGGACCCACACCTCAAACGCCGTTAGCAAGTCAACGCCCTTTTCCAGTGGCAAAGCCTCTTGCACCACGCATGACCCATGCGTACTCACCCGCGAAACCTAGTCCGCTCAGTCGCATTCTTATGCTCGGCGAGTCACCGGAAAGTGCAGGATCGGTGCCTCTACCGGCAATCAAGGAAACTGATTTAACACCAACAAACTCATCGCAGCCTTCATCTAACTACGTGGAGGACGACGAAGACAGTCCCTTGAGGGAGAAGAGGACGAAGAAGAACGCCAATGCCAAGGACCAACGGGCCGATGAAGCGGTCAAGAGTCTGCCAAAGGCGAAGACACACGCACAGACCAATGCTCCTGTAGATACTGGCAAAACCAAGACGAGGGGCTCGCTTGAGAAGGAGAATAGGGGCAAATCTTCGCTTAAGGTACCTCTGGTCACCGCACCGCAAGGAAAAGTGCCGAGCAATAGCAAAGCTGAGCCGTCATCGAAGGGGATGGGCAGGACTATCCCGAAACTCCCAGCAGGAAGAGGCGGTGCCAGAAGAGTTCCCATTGGTAGCACAGAAGCTGCTCCTGGATGGAAAGGGTGATAAGACCTGCACGTGGTACTGCTGATGAGATTTCGCCCTCACATACTTGGGCAACTCTGTAACCCTGCCTCCCTTTGTTACACACGGAAAACTCGGAAATGCATTCATGGCGACGTGTTACATAAATTGAAAGTCATTAAACTGCATGAGCGATCAAGAATGATGCAAAGTATGCGTGCACATCTTCCAGTGCAACAGCTGGGGCAATCATTCCAACATATCCATCCGGCCGCACAATCACGAAGGTCACTTCTTCGGTACTGATGCCAAATCTCTTGTAGGCGCCGCCACCCTTCCTACCAGTAACATCGGTATCGTCAAGCAGGACTCTGAAGATAGTTAAGCAAACAGCACGTTCAGAGCAACTATTGTCATCAAACGTACTTGGACCAATGAGGTCGAAAAATCACAGGCACGCTGAGGTAATTAAAATTCTGCTTATCGCCCGCCACGATAGTTATGATATCAAACAAGAGGGATACCTGACCACCCATGGGATATTTTCGCAAGAAACTTGTGGGTGAACTCAGTTCGTCGGCAAGCGTGTTAACCTCCAAAAGCCGGGATTCCTTCATGGACCCGAGGAAAACTAGAATCTTAAAGCGGATATCAGAGGGTAACAAGTCCTGGATTTCCATTGGTCGGGCATCGGCTGCGCGGACGAAAACCTGAGGGAGCATGCGCTCCCCGATGATGAGATTCTCGGCGCATTTCTGATGTTTGGTATCGACAATAGCAGAAGGGGAGTAGTGCACGCCTATGCCACTCGTGAAACCACCGAAAGTCTGGAATGCCCTGCAGAAGAGGTATGTAACGTGTCGACTCGGTAACGTTCACGGATTTGGCTACGTACTTCAAGAATTCTTCATGGGATACTCCATCTTGGTTATCTGAGGTCCTCGGCTTACCCGAGAACAATGCTGCGAACTGTTTGTCGAAGTCGATCAGGTCCTGAGCGTACTTTCTTCTTTCCGTCTCGTACTATGAAGTCATGGTAAGCGGGAAGAGATGTATGGATACCAATATGCCTACAGTCTTTAAAATCGAGGGATTTGCAGAACCCCTAAGAACTTGAACAATCTTCCATACTGGACAACGCTCAGTACTGATTTCCTCCGAGGTAAGCAATGCATACCGAGGTTGTGGGTATCATTCATACTCGCATTCATTCCCTGCCCTACGAGCATATGAGTGCCTGACAATTCTGAATCATGCGCTACACTAACCCGCTTTAGGCGAATGCGTATGGCAAGCATCGCCTGCAATGAATACACGGTCTTCAACGGAATAACTAGATGCCACTCGCTGTCCGACTACCCAAAACCGTCTGAGGGCTAGAGGCTGATGTGGAGTGTCAGAAAACGTACTAATGTATATTGTCCACCATTCTACATCCGACGATTGACGTATATAAAAGGGCTGGAAAGACTTTCCTGCAACCTGCGAACGATGATCCAAGTATTTAACAGCACTTGGGTCAAGAAGGCCAGCCCTCACCTCGAGAATTTGCTCCGCACTCATCTTATTCTTGTCTACCCTCCCAGTCACCGGATCCAAGACGTCACTCTCTGACAGCTGGACGTAGAGTCGCACCTTGTCGCCTTCGCGTGGAATGATCATGCATGAACCATTTATAGAGTGGACGGCCGTTTTGTTCCGTATGTCCGGGAGGTTGGTATCTGGAACTATGTCTACGACCCCCCAGACATATTCTCGAAGGACACTTTTAGGACACTCAAAGGAGAAGCAAACAGAAACGGGCATCTACCTGTTTGCTCTCCTTCCATAGCGATTCCGAAAGCCTTTCTGACCCACGAATGTGCGCCTTCAAAAGGCGTATAGTCTTCGTAGTGAACAATGGTTGTAGAAGTCACTCACCATCCGCACCGACGACGTATTTGGCGTGAACAACCTCCAACCTGTTCGTATCGGCAGTCTCATCCAAGTGTGCAAGCGTTACCTGCAGATTCATGAGAGGGAGAATCATGTGGGCATCTTGAGCTAAGCAACCTTGACTGGATACGAAGACAGATTATGAAGTTCCTCGGGCTCCCGTGAAAGTTCGATGGACACCGGCTTAACAGGCCGGTCTACTCTCAGATTGTGTGCAGCCATAGAGTCCAAGAATATTTGTTCGATTGCGCCTTGGTGGAGCGTAACCTGAAGCCGGAAAGATTTACCGGGGAAGAATGAGTGCTAAGCTCCATGCCTGACATACCTCAAAAGGGAAGCGCGCTGTTGGCGCGGTTACGTCAGGAGCACGGCTCATGAGCTGAGGATACAAATTCAACCCTTCCTGTAGGCACAGCTAGGCGAGTCCTCACCTCGATCTCGCCGACATCATTCGGATTGTAGAATGCCTATTGCGCGAGTTCAAGTTGGCGAATTCTCACATAGATCAGACTCGGATGCGTGACGTACACACATGTGCATCTGATTCCCCTCCTGGAGTAGACGTTCCCCAAGGCCATAGCTCTAAGTAAACGACCTTTAACCGGATCCCAAACAATAGACTGAGTGTAAGCTCACATGGAAAACTTCGATCGTTCTCGGCTGTATACCATCTGCTTGGCCAGCGGGAACCTTGTGTGGCCTGGAGAACAATTAGCTCGCAAACAACTTCGGATCTTGGAAGCACCTCTGGTCGATGATTCTGACATCTATGCCCCCCGCAGCGGCAAGGGCATTCCCACACATGAGTCCAGCAGGACCCGCTCCGATGACAAGAACATCGACATAGCTCTCGAGCGCCAGAGGTGCCATGGTGGCTAAGATCAAAAGGCGGTACCGCCTAAAGACAATAATCCGATTTACTCCATTCGCCGAGACAAGCGGATGCTTCTCGCCGCGGCAAAGGTGAATGGGGAAGGCAAAACCACGCGCCACGGCCCATTTTTGATTACCGCAATGGACATCGTATGCGACTGCAACGGCTAAACAGGTATCGTGAAACCTAGCAAAGCCGTAGGAACGGGATCGAAATTACCTGATTACCAGCCGGAGACAAGGATCGTGCATTGTTGAGCCTCTACCTGTGAAGCTTTTCACCCGCTGCGCATCCCGCCAGTGAGAGGCTTCGCCGGTGGTTCAAGTTGAAACTTGACCAGTTTATTCGCGGCTCGTCGCTTGATAGCCAGTCAACTTTGCTCACAACGTGGAGCCGCCACTTAATACACCTACCCAACTTGCGCGGCTGACTGGTGGAGCGACAGGCGTTCGATTCCTTGCCATGCGAAGATGTGCTATTGAAGTACGTACTGAGTCTGCTCATTGCTAACTCACGTCAGACCACCCAAAGCTCGAGAACAAACTGAGGATGGAGAAGATACATTATCACTCGGACGAAGATAACTACAGCGTATATCATGTGCGCAAGGTACTACGACTCGACGTCAGTCAATCATCGGAGGTCACCAGTCCACGGTATCCTTGAGAACTGATGTTATATGTGCTCCACGTTTTCTGGAAAATCTCGATCGCGTCTACATACGTCGTGGAAGCACAGATTCTAAACAAGTGGCATGCAAGGTCAACATGTATACGATCTGCTTCCGGTCCCCAAGATTGAGCCCTGGAGTAACGGGTTTCCCAGGCATGGTATGGACTTTTCTCGCCAACCTTTGTAATGATACTGCATTCGCTGGGAAGGCTACAACCCCCGCAATTATTACACGACACAATATAGAACATTAAAAACCCAGGCCCTCTGGCCAACGGAAAGAATTTCATGACCTTATGAAAATCTAAAGCAGGATGCTGGGCAGTTTCAAGGGACACAGAATACATCAGTAACATGACCAAAGTCTTTTTTTGTGCTTTTAGTACCTATTTCGGCACTCGGGAAGTGCCGCTGGCGCCGGCGACAACCTTGCTTGCACAGGTTAGGGTGTGCTCCATCTGCAAACCTACGCGAGCCATTACTGACCATAATGGCGGCCCATTCGGCAAGTGCTCGGTTAGCCTCCGCTTGAGTACATGACCACCAATCAGAGAGCACCGTTCGTCATTAAGCGCAATGCAAATGTGAACGTAATTCTACTGTTTCTCAGATGTCGTAACATGTATGACATAGATTTTGTTTCCCTACTTACATCGCTACAGCTAGCGCTGTCACGAGTGGCGTTGGTGTGTGCAGCACTGCACGCCCGAAAAGGAAGGACTTTCAGATGCACAACGGTTCCCACGGATTATGGTGCGACAGAAACCTTGCAAGCAAGGTAGGTCTCAGAGATGATGGCAGTGAGGGAGCTTCCACAAACAGAGGCCCGAGATGATGGCAGTGAGGGAACTTCCACAAACAGAAGCCCGAGATAATGGCAGTGAGGGAACTTCCACAAACAGAGGCCCTTTGAAACGTTGGGCCTCGTGTTCTGTGCTGCAGATCACGTGACGATGTCCCGTTGACGGAATCCTCACTGCCATCATCGCCTGCCTCGACATAAAATAAACGATTTCTTACCTCGAGAAATGGAAGAGCAAGCACTGTTTTCAACCCATCCCACCTACCCATGAACTTCATTCACCAGTTCATCCTGGAACTGCTTACCTCTTTTCTTACTGTGCATTCAACAGATGATCTCGAAGTTGACCTAGGACATCTAAGGGAACGTTGGGACTGGTCCATTACTGCTGTACGTGTCCACGATCATTTGCTCGCAAGTATCAGTTCCACTGATTCATGTTCAGTACCGCAGCTACCTCAGGTCCACAACTGCCCTTTCTATTGAGTCGCTACTGATCGAAGCATCCTGTCCATAGCTTTCCTGTGGCAGGCAATAACTACACGATTGTCTGCACACTTGCATTCCTTGCCATCACACAAGGCATGCATCTGCTTTACAATCAGCTGGCTACTGAGCAACTGCAAGCAAGTCGGCCCTTTTGTTGCTTGTTCTTGTCTTCATTTGAGTGTTGCAGACCCTTGTTGACATGGTTGGCCCTCGCACTTTCACCACTGCAGCTGCCGTGCCTTCCTTGGGAGTAATCACCATTCCTATTATGCAGATCCTGTTGGTTTCTAGGTCTCCGATCACTGCACTCAGTCTCATATTAGTGATTGTTGTCCCTGCCATCATCCTTCCCTTGGCAATGTTGTGCTTTGCAAGGGTTCAAATGCAACAATCTGATGACAGTCAGGCTTAATAGCAGAGGGTCTACATGCAGTGCTTAGCTATGGTGAATGTCCCTCACATGCTCTCAATGTTATCTGTTATACCTGTTATCTACAAGACATGCCTATCTGACAGCTCGTTCATGTTTAAACTTTTTGGGAATCCTTTCCAATGATGTCCAGTCTCTGCATACCATGAACAATCCTCTGGCTGTTTCTTGCTGCACGGCATGGGGTTCCTTCAGCCATAGATCACCCCTCGAATCATTCTCCTCCTTTGCTATTCATAGTCATCACTTTTGTTGTCTTGTGGAAATACGATGCCTGAATCGAATACCACTACTGTAATGTGAAAGTGTGTGTACCACAGTAGAATGTGGTTATGTAAGCACTGACAGAACACCCCATTATAAGTTGTCAAGCATAACTCCTAAGTACTCGGGAAGTGCCGCCGGAGGCGGCGCCAACCTTGCTTGGCGTGAAACATGTGTACGGTCAGAAGTACACTGACACGTTAAACTCTAGTACTAGTACATTCGCTTTTCCACGCATTGCTGACATTGCACTGTGTGCTTTTTCTGTTGATGGTGGAGGCCTGCTCGTCGTAAGGTGTTTATGAACTCTTGTGAATCATCTACAACGCTGCACTGGAATTGCATATGTATGTACTTCACTACTTCACTGTGGCTGTAACGTACATCGAGCAAACATAATCGCCTGGCGGAGCGCGCTTCCGCTCATATCTGTTTCTCCTGTTTGCGTGCACTAGCTTGGTGAGATGTGCACCATTTAGCTCAAGCTTGTGTTCCCACGCAATTCCAAAACAGGAAGGTTTTTCAGCTGTCCAACGGTTCCCACGGCATTTATGGTGCTGGAGAAACCTTGCAAGCAAGGTAATGAATAGTCAAATAGGCACAGATCTGAGATAGTATGCAAGCTTTTTTCAGTAGATCCTTCGTCTATATAGTTGGGGCGGGTGAGGCGGCCCCTATTTGTACGCTCCTGATCAAAAACCACTGCAACGGTTTCTTAAATCCGACCCCTTCTAGGAACATGTCCTTCAAGTATCCCGCAGCGGCTCGACGCGTCCGCTCGTAAATCAATCTCGTCAACACGTGCCAGCTACGTGACCGGCTATCCGTGTAGTATATGATACAAATAGTAGTAACTACCCATGTAACCGCGAACCACGTCTTGCACCGAAGTCGTGCCACCATAGTGTTCAGCCATGCCCAAGGTATCCAAACCGGCTCCACGCCCAAGGATACGCCGCAAGGCTTCCAACCGTGCTGATAGTAGTCTTGTCGAACGCATGGCCCAACGTAATGCACGCTACCTGCAGCTGTTCAACGACCATGCAGATCTCGTCAGAGGCAAAAAGGCCGATGAAGTGACTAATGCGTATCATCGGGTAATGAGCAGAGGCATCATGTCTGACAGTACGACCGTCACCGACGGTGATCTCGATGCCGTGGAATGCCTCCTTCACACTCCTACTGCTACCCTCGACGAGTACGCTATTTCAATTCTCGTCTGTGTATGTGAGCCGACTAACACGTGCACTAGTCATGTCTTTGTCGGTCTTACAGCCCATAGTCTTCTCCTATCGCAAATGGAAGCTATGAAGAAACTTCCGTATGATGTGATGGCCCAGGTCGGTGCACGAACCATCGAACTTGGGTTGGTGATCATTCCTTGTGACCAAGATATGAATCAATTTACATTCTGATGCAGGTCCCTGTCGAGGGACAGAAACTCCAATTTGCAGCAAGAGAAATGTGCACTTCTAACGCCCCCCAGCACTCTCCCTGAATTGGAGAGACTCCCTATCAGTCGTCGTGTTCCGCTCACCGATGCTACTGTCCGCAACATGTTAGCCTCGCCCTCTACCCTTGTTGGGAAGCGATTTGTCCTTCGAGATGTGGACGTATATTATTGTATTGCATCTGTCACAATTTCGTTGACGGGATGCACATTCAGTCTTCAATATGAGGATGTGAGGTATGCGTCTCATTTTCTCGAGTCTGAGATTTGACCAATCTCCGCCAAGTTATCCTTCTGAGGATGCTTCCGTAAGGGAGATGGAAGGACGTCTGATGGTCAGTTACGCGGTATAAACCACTTTGCAGCTATCAACTCGGACCCACTATCATATGTCACTAGTACTATTTGCTGCAAAGCTTTTGTTGAACTCGAGTTGGCGGAACTGAAAGTGCCTAAATGTTCCTGGGTTGCTCGAGGTTCCAGACTGGTCAAGCTTTGGTTTCCCCGTACACGGAACTACTATGCAGGCTTTCAACTTACGATGAAAGCTCGCCCCCAAATTTGCAGTCGTTACACAGGTTTTCGGTGATAGACGGACACGCAAATCCTGCAAACACGGCGCCTATGGTATCTGAAATCTCTTCCAGGATCCGGTGGATGGGATGTTGAAAAGGCCTTGTCAGGTAACTCTTACACTTCGAATCCTTCCATCCCGGCGAAACAGACTCTCATGCCTATGACGGATTTGACTACCCTGGTCGTAAAAGTGGCTTCGACTCACGTTATCCACCCAAAGTATCCGGTATAAGGAGGCCCTAAGATACCTTGACTTTCCACCAATTTCAGTCCTCATGACTGTTCATTCCGCTAAGTCTGAGGTGGATGTTCTCATCGTCGGCGCCGGCCCTGCAGGGGTTATGTGCGCCAATGCTTTGTCTCTCGCAAGCGTAAACGTTCGCATCGCGGATAAACGGTGCAGTGTGACAACCAGTTAACACGTTCTTCGCTGACCTTACGCAGGGACACCAAAGTCGCGGCTGGTCAGGCTGACGGAATTGCCCTCGCACAACTGAGGTTTTCCAGGTATATTGTACTTGCACCGTAATACATCAATGCTTCCTAAGCGAAATTTCATATAGGGCTGTGGACTTGCTGATCGTCTCCTGCGTGAGGGTTGCCGGGTTTACATGGCCGTATGTTACTGCCTATCAGATGAGTTAATGGCTAAACTTACCTCACTACGTAGGCATTCTACAATCCCAACGAGTCTGGTGGCATCGAGGTAATATCCAACAATTTGATATACCTCATTTCAGCTTGTTTAATGCGAGTCAACTACTTAGCTTTCGAACTGCGCACCTGACATCTTAGCTCCTTCAGGTCGTTATCTCTTAGAGGTACTCCATTATATTTCTGCTTGCGGACGTGGAGTTAACGAGCCTAGCTTGCATTGCACCAAGGAGCAATTGAATCAATCTTTCTGGATTCTATGAAAACTCGTGGAGTCGTGGTTCAGAGGTCTACTCGACCAATCGCAATTGAGTCATCGAACGATGCGGTTGAATTGGCTGATCCAACTTCGCATCCCGTGAAGGTGGCGGCACACGCCCTCTCATCTTCTCGTGACGTTTCTAATATATCCCCATAGGTAACCTTGGAACGTCGTAGCCCGGATGGTACGGCTCATCATGAAGTCGTGCATGCTAAGTTCGACCTTGGTGCCGACGGTAAATGGCCAGATATCACGGAATTGCCTCGGCTCAGAGGTGTCAAAAGGTGCACATTCGTGGGTGCGAAATGCCTTCGGTATTACTATGGACGGGGAACAGACCGGTAAGAATGCTAGCATGTCTTTGGCTCTTGCCTCAATTTGACTTTATGTTGTTCCTACTAGATTCCATCTGGGGGGTATTAGACATGGTCCCAGACACTGGTTTCCCGGATATCCGGAACAAGAGCCTCATCCACTCCAACGATGGCTCGTGCTTGCTCGTACCTAGAGAAGCCGAGAGAATCCGAATTTACATGCAAATTGCTGACACCGACGTGTGCGATCCAAACTGGAAGAGTAGATAAAGATAGGATGTCACCTGAACTACTCAAGGTCCGTGTTCATTCGGGACCACTTCGGTTTTGGTGGCTTTAATCAATACCACGGGTAGCACAAAAGTCCCTTTACCCCTATTCGCTCAACCCTACCAACGGAATTAACTGGTGGACTCTGTATACCAGTGAGTTTCTGTTCAGATATGCTGTAGTCCGGTCTAAGTCGCAGCAGCCGGACAACGTGTCGCCTCCAAGTTTTCTGTGCATAACCGTGTGTTCATCGCTGGGGATGCATGCCACACTCACTCGCCCAAGGCTGGTGAGTTGTCTCACGTGCACCAGTTCAGAGTAGGCTGTGATATCTCAACAGGGCAAGGCATGAATGCTAGTATGAATGATAGTCATAACCTTGGTACCGTTGTTCGCTTCAGCAAAGCTTACTGTGCCCTGACTGCATTACGTAGCATGGAAGCTCGCGTATGTTCTTCGGGGGTGGGCACCTATCTCTATTTTGTCCACGGTGAGTGACAAGTGTGGAAATTGCGATACAGCTAACAGCAGGCCTTACAGTACGAGTCCGAACGCCGCAAGTATGCGTTAGACCTTGTCGCCTTCGACAAAATCTACGCTGCGTTGTTCTCGGGGAAACGACTTACAAAGGAAAACATGAATGGAGTCTCGCATGAACGATTCCTCAAGCGAGTACAGAACATTTCTCATTCAATCATTCGGGCTGATATCTCGTAGGACTTACCAGACCTTTGGAGGTTTTACCAGTGGCATTGGGGTGCACTACGATCGATCTGTTCTCGTCAGTGAGAATATGCACCCAACTCTCGTCCGTAACATGGTAGTTGGCGAACGTGTTGCCCCACAAAACTTTGTCTGTGCTGCAGATTCAACACCATATAACCCGCAAGATTTGCTGCCATCTGATTTCCCCTTCAAACTTTTGGTTTTCACTGGTGACTTCAACGCACCTATACAGACGCAGAAAGTCGAAGGTCTCGTGAAAAGTTTGGAGCGGCCGGATTCCTTCCTCAATAGATACCCTCGTGAAAGGTTTGACATCATCACTGTCAGCAAGGGGAACAAACTGGAATTCGACTATCATGAAATCCCCCAGCTACTAAGACCTCACTGGTCGAAGTAAGTCACTACTAAAGACGAAGTTATTTTCTAAAAATCTCTTCCAATAGGGTTTTCCTTGATGACACCGACGTTTCTGGTACCATCGGTGGTGAGGGGTATGCTTATTACGGTATCCCCGACGAAGGTGCCTTCGTTGTGGTACGCCCAGATGGATACATTACGATGATCGCACCATTGGATGGAGCCGACGAGATCAACAAATACCTCGCAGGCTTCATGGATGCTTGAAACTTGTAGCCAATACGTAAATTCCACCACAGGGTTGCATGTCGTCGTACAATGTTCCCCCAGCCATACATGTGTAGAGTAAACATTGTTCCGCCTCCTGTACTCATGAAATCTGTTTAATGTGGGAACGGCAGGCACCGCGTGATGCCTACTAGAGTACAATGTCACTGAAGAGTGCCACACACGCTCCGTGTACTCATTTACGTGCAACAGGGTTGGGATTTGTAGGTGACCGGCGTGGTAACATCGCTTCCAGGGAAGGGGATTGCGTGACAGCCCAGAAGGTATCAGTCGACCAATACCTCCCGGTCCCTTGTCCGGCTGAGTGCTAGTGGAGATGTACCGGTCGCCGTTCTGCGTCGAAATCAGTCATGTGAGGGGCCATGAGATGGCAGCAGGAATAAGGGTGAAGACGACTCGCTTATCGTGGCGTCCAAATAAACGGCTGTTACAAAATGAACTGAAAACACCCTCAGCTAGATGCGCGCCATACAATAAGATAAGTACACGAGTTAGTATGAAGGTCAGCAAACAACAACCAGCCCCCTACAACCATCGGACACAAGTTGCCAGATTACACCTCGCCGAATAGTACACACTGTACATATTCCTCTTTCTCCATGCCCTCTTTCGTTGACAAAATACGGCGAACCTGGTGAACAGGTGAATCCATGCGTATTCGAATGATAGGTGTCTGATATTCACCTCTGGAGGTGGGTTGAGACCCAATGCTTCGGCTCTTTCCCATCTCTCCAGTCGCGTCATTCCGACGCAAGGCCCGTACTCGTAGGTCCTAACAGGCATTGTAAGTATGCGGATACTCACGCTGCTGGTAATTCTCACATGTCAAAGAAGCGAAGCATCTGGATGATTTTGTTCCCACCATTTCCATGAACTACACACCGGAGTATGTGAGCATTGTGACTCAGCGTCGCAGAAACATTGCGACGTACTGGCATTGGCACAACCCATTTTCTCCCTAACTTCTTTATAATACCTATGGTAATGACCGGCCTTATCTTCTACATCAAGGTGCTCCGGTTCAGGAGTGGCGGGAGCAACCTCCACTTTCTTCGGCGCATGTTTCTGCCTCGATCCCCTTTGCGGTTGAACACCGTCTCGAGTCCTCTTGGACGGGATGCTGGAAGGCAGGACCTCGACAGAAGGGCGATCTAGTGTCTCTATATCAAGTTCCTCGACTAGGGTATTGTCATTCTTGTCGTCGACTTTCTTCGTCTTCCCATCCTCGACCTGCTTTGATGACGAGGACGCCACGGGTTTCTGAGATTTCTTGTTAAGGCCAGAATTGGCCCGTTTAGCAGCTTGGAAACTCAGTGTTCCTTGCTTCATCCTTGAGGTATTTCTTGTTGGGGCCATATATACAGATAAGGACACGCAGAGGGTGTGGTACACGTACGAATAAACTGGCTGGGTCCCAAGTCCAACATGCAATCAGGGGTAGCGTCACAGCCACCACGAGTCTCCTGTAGATTTCTAACAAAGTTAAGCTACTGCTGGCCGACTAGCTCAGTTGGTTAGAGCGTCGTGCTAATAACGCGAAGGTCTTGGGTTCGATCCCCACGTTGGCCATACTTTTTTTTATACAGTTCTCTGATCATTCCCTCACAGATAAGCATAGTACCGTAGTTTCCTGATCTTCATTACAGTAATGGCCCAGAAACTCGAGGTCCTGCAATCTATTACACGGGTAGGGCCATTGTGGTCTCCGTTCCTTCCTCGATGATATGGCTCATGATGTTTGTAGCTCAGCGAGTACGTCGTACGGATTCTCGGGCAGGTGAGTGCACCGAGATGTATTGTAATGCAAAACCTGGATCTTATATCGTTACCTGGAAAGAACCCAGGACAATATACATTGCAGGGTGACTAGGCCATTGCTACTTGGGCTCCCTGCATCGCTGAGACAGGTCATAGGTACTAACACCTATCTTATTGGTGAGGGTCGCCCTTACACCCTCATCGACACTGGTGAAGGAAAGCCCGAGTATATCCCTCTCCTCGAATCCGTCCTTGAAGATGACGTCCGAAGAATTTCCGACGATGGTCAGGGCAAGCAGCAACATATATCCGACATCATAATCTCGCACTGGCACCCAGACCACATCGGTGGGGTTCCCTCTGTCCTAGCCCTTCTCCGTCGTCTTTGGGATGCACAGAATCCCCACCTCCCATTCAAACCTCCCAGGTTACACAAGTTTCCCGACACGTTTCCCCCTGACAACAGGTCAGCGCTTATGAAGCAAGCCATTCTGCCCGGGTTCTACGACCCAGGCACCGCAGGAGCACTCTTCCACGACCTCAAAGACGGACAGTGCTTCCCGATAACCACCCGTTCTTCGTTACCCGAGGACCCCCCGAAGCTTCGAGTTATCCATTCTCCAGGACATACAGAAGACTCCATATGTATGGTTTCTTCTGTTGACAAGGTGCTGTACACGGCAGACACCGTACTGGGAGAAGGCAGCACGATCTTCGAAAGCCTCGGCACATACATGTCCACCCTCCGTTCCCTCCTCTCTCTGCGTGATGAATACGTCATCCTGTACCCGGGACACGGTCCCGTAGTACAGGATGGAGCGCGGAGTATAGAGGAGTACATCAACCACCGCATGGAGAGGGAAGAACAAATCCTGAAGGTGCTGGAACGGCCACCCCCTGAAGGAAAGGATTCGTGGTCTACGTGGGATATCGTATCGACGATTTATGCAGCATATCCGCGAAACCTATGGGAGGCTGCTGCTAGGAGTGTAAATCAACATCTGGAGAAACTAACCAGCGATGGTAAAGTTAGGAAGCTTGGAGGAGAAGGGAAAGAGGCGCGGTGGGAGCTACTCGTAGAGTAAAATCGAAGACCAAACGTAGAACAATAGGCCACTCGCTCCTCCCTAAAGTCACAATTGACCCTTGTTTCTTGTGAGAGTGGGCGGCTGAGGGTTGTGTGATCGGCTTGTTCCGAAGGCGCTATTCCATTTCCCCTGCCAGTGCCACACTTGGTTATCCCGTCGCTCCTGCTTAAGCTGCTTCCCAGTATACCACTACGCCCCCAACGCACCGACCATCGGCGCTCCATGTCAGGCAACGTTGGTGACAGCAGCGCTCTCGCGGCCAGCGATCAAAGAATTTATCCTCCTTCGCCGTCGCCGTCACCAGAGGCGAATGACCCTACCGGTGCGTTTGTCCGGCCACAAGGCGTTGACTCTACCGGTCAATGTCGTGATTTATCATGCACACTATTTTAACCCATTCGGACAGTGCAACATTGCTCTAGGAAGCGAGAACGGGAGGTCTCACTTGAGCCCACTCTGCCCAAAACATCTGTGCTTGCAGTACGTCTTATTTCTTCACCCGCCCGTGACGTAAAATTCACAAGCATTCCCTTGTACCCTCAATCAGAACGCGTCAGACGTCAAGTCCCCAGCAAAGAAAGGCCGTGTTCATCCTGATGCCACCCTGGAGGAGGAGGATGCTCAGCAACGATCGCGCTCTCGGACACCGCCAAATCCGAATTCACCGGCATTGAGCGTATCTCCACCACACGAGGTCAAGGTTAGGCAGATCAGTCGAGGTGTCGAAGATATCAACTGGCAACAACAACGTTCCCTTCACAACGATGTGGAGTCAGAGCAGCACGATGTTGAAGTTCTGCACGATAAGGAAGATGAGCAAGCAATTCTGCAAGAAAAACACGACGATGACCAGGATGAGTCACCTTCCTTACCTCCTGTCCAGGACACAGCAGTCGACGTTGACGAGGCATCGGACGTCCCTTCCAGCCTACCTCATACGCGCCGAGCCTCTGAATCAGAGGTAGCCGAACCAGAAAAGGGATTGAAGCGTAAACTTGCAGACCGCGGCACCAGCCAGGGCCCCGAGAGTGCTCCCTCCAGTCCTTCAGTCCACACAGCATCTGCAGAGACTGTCAAGCGACCGAGAGACGATGGGAACAACGATGCCAATCCACGTTCGTCCAAGAGACAGTCCCCTCCCCCAGAACAACAGGAGAAGCCCTCTGTGACAGCAGAGACCTCCACTCCGAAACTGGTAGGCGCCATTGCATCGCACAGTACTACCAAACAATTCACTTTCTTTCGTTAGAGTGGCTTCATGGCGTATGCCGCTGCAGCATCTCCATTTGCATCTGTCAAGGGACAGAACGTTTTCTCTAGTACACCCAGCAACAAGACGCACCCGACGTCTCCCATATCCCCGTCAGCGTCACTCCCAGGCAGCAGTAATCTTATCAAGCCACCTTTGCCTCAGACGCCCCTCGCAAGTCCAGCCCAACATTCCTACCTGCAGCAAACGCCGCCAAGCACAGCTACTAAGCGTACTGGTTTTGAAGCATTTGCAGGGTCTGCTTCTCCCTTTTCGCCCTCCTTCGGGCATTCACGACCAATGTCTCCTGTAGCGGCCAGTGGTAGGAGTGCATTGGTCCGCAACAAGTCCCCAGTCCGACGAGCAAACTTCGGCCTGAACGCGGGGGCTTTCTCGTCGTATGCTAGCCACGGTACACAGGCGTTCGCAGTGCCCCATCCCAAACGTGCAAGGGCGGATTCACCGAGCAACGGGTCATCGAGGAGTTCCTTGGAACGGAGGGAAAGTTTTTCCCTCGGTGCTCCTGGTTCAAACGAGAACAGCACGAGTGGCGAGGAAGAAGAAGGCGAGAAAGAAGAAAACGAGGGCGTACCCTCGTCGTTTGGCGAGAAACTTAGATCGGTCAAGGATGTGGAGGACAATCACAGTGATCGAGAGAAAGAAAAACTCATCGAGCAAGAGGGTATGGGCACTCTCACCTTCCTGTGGTGATATAATTGACATCAGTCCCTCAGTACTCACCGGCGAAGAAGAGGAAGAGACGATACACCAAGTTCGAGGAAAACTTTACGTGCTTTGTCCGCAGAACCAGTGGAAGGAGAGAGGAACTGGACAATTAAAGCTGAACGTTCGCCGTACGGATGGTGGTGGTGCTCGTCTTGGTAAGTTATTGTCCCGGGCCGATTTGTCGCGGGCACTGGTTGAAAGGCCTTCACCGCAGTGATGAGGAAAGAGGCAGTTTACACCTTGATACTGAATGTGACACTGTTCCCGGGTATGAAGTGTTTCATTGCTCAGGATCCACGGTACCTCCGTTTTAGCGCGATTGACGGGGGTACTACGATTCACTACAACCTACGGGTGAGCTTCGTCTCTGCTCCAAGTCCTCTTGTACTGATCGATTGTTTCCGCTAGGTTTCCAATGCGAAGATTGCGCAGGAGTTGCTTGAGGAGATCGATGCTAACATCCCGTCTTAACTTCTACCACTCGAAATTCATGGCTCTTCAGTGACGCTTTACTACATTTAATGTTAACGTTTACATACATGTAAAACTACAAGCCCCCTCCTTGTATTGTTTGGAGCACTTACTGGTGAGACGCATAGTCCTCCTGTTCGCTAAGTCAAGCAGTAGAGCTCCACGATTCTAATGAAGTGGACCACTATTCTACTTACGAGTCAAATTCAATTGGATCAGTTTCCACAAGTCACTGGAATCCTAGTCATACATATGCGGAGACGAGCCTGCGGTACCTTCACAGGGGAAGTCCGAATGTAATATCCGAACGCCGAGAAACCGAGTCTGCTCGCAAGATGACGTTTACATAAATATACCACTAGTAATTTGTGGTGCACATCTACAGTGGGACAGCTTTCCACCGGCCTACTAACTGATTGCCTCTCAACACCAATAAATCTCGCAACATCTGCAGGGAGTCCTTCGCAATATTCAGCTTGCTCCCAGCGACCTCGTGCCACTCTACCGGAACCTCAACGACAGGTATTGAAAGTTGCTTAGCAAGTAGAAGCAACTCTACGTCAAATATCCACGTGGACAAGTGTTGCGCGGGGAATATCTTCTGCGCAGCACGACGAGTGAAGAGTTTGAAGCCACACTGGGTATCTCGGATATCGCCTACGCCGACTATCCTTAGTATAGTGTGTAAACCATACATGAGAATGTTACGCAATAGCGACCGCTGTGTTGCAAGAACGTCACAAATCGAATAGCTCGACGAACGAAAGCAGGTACACAAACATACCTTGACTACAGCCTCCGTCTTTACGAGGTGCGCTCGGCTACCAACGGCTACAGCGGGTTCGTTCTTCGGCGCAAGTTTATCCATACTCCTCCATAAGTGCTCCAGATCCTCGAAGCGACTTGCACCGTCAGCGTCCACCATGAGAAGCCGATGACCGCGCGAGTGTAACATCCCGTGCCTCACAGCTCCACCTTTACCAAGGTTCTTCTCGAGTGTAACGATACGAATATCGCTCTGCGAGTAGTGAGACGCAAGCTTCAGAGCAAGGGCTGTGGTGTCGTCTTTTGACCCGTCGTCGACAATGAGTATTTCATACGTTCTAGAAGACTTTATGGCGGGTGAGTTCAGATGTGCCAAAGTCGCCTCCAGCATGGACGGGAGGCGATCAGTCTCATTATACGCAGGTATAACGACACTGAGGTCGACTGATCCTCCGTCTGCAAGAGAGGGTAACGGTAGCGGCTTTCGAGGGGAGGCTCTAGAACGGTAGGTCTTTTCGGATGTTCGCGTTACTATCGGGGGAGGAGAGAGGAAGATGAGTGCTAGATAAAGCTGGGCGTAGTCAGCGAGAGTGCTCCGGTGGTCCACGAAAATGCATCTTGTAAGGTTTCAGAAAGGCGGGAGAGAATCCCTGACCCAGAATATGTCGTCGTCGCCGCGACGCAGTGTCTCGACAGAGACAGCTCGAGGCTCAAAGAACAAGGATGAAAGGTCGTTCATCATCGTGTAATGTATTACACTTCATAGAAAGAAGTAAGACGTGGCATCACTCACAGCAGGTATCAAAGCCACCACAGCCGTCAATGTAATGCTGGCAATGAGCAGTGGTGCATCCATCGCCGAGCGAGTTTACAGTCTTGTGTTAAATTCCATGCGCAGGCGAGAGAAACAGAAGAGCAATGCAACAATCGAAATACGACGGCAAACGAGAGTGCTGACGAACGAGCGACGTCTTCTCGTAAACCAAATCCAGACGGCGGTGCTCAATCAACAACTGTATTTACTTGAGTTATGTATTACAATACACAATCCATGTCCACTTAGGAAGAGTCCAAAGAAACTACAGAGAGAGTGGGAAGGCGCCTCCAAGAAAAGCTTTTAATCTCTGGACCTTCGTTGTGCGGCTAAGTCATATACCAACCTAGGGTCGTCGCGAGGATTAGTTAGAGTTAGAAATTAGACAGAGAGCCCTGCTCTCACCGTCTCCGGTAGTCCCACTACACCATCAGGTAAGCGAAAAGGAATCACCTTGTATGGTCGTTCAGCACCATCGCGGTGCGGAACGGCAATACAAGGTGACTCCCCCACGTTCTTGATTATATACGTATATGACAGATGAGGATTGAATTAGCCGGTGGGGAGTTGTTGGCTGGACAATACTAGCCTGATACAACACTTCATTCATGTTGATGGCATCGAATTATTGGTCGATGTTGAAAAACCGTTGACCAATGTTGTTGAACCGCTGGTTACTGTCATTGATATGCTGGTTAAGTATGTAGTTGGTTAAAATCATTGAGCTGTTGAACGACCTGCAGAATAAAAGGCTGCATATCTGCAGCACCAGCCCACCCAGCAGCTGTTACATGCACAGCTCCATGAAAATAAAGCTGTACATATACGAAATCCTGCGGCCTGGCAACTGGTGGCAGTCGGATGTTAGGAAGGTCTTTCCTGACATCCAACTGCCACGAAGGTGGATGGGCATGAATGCACTCTACTTGGGTACGGTTACAGTGCCACAGGGAGTTGCAGCGAGATGAACACTTATACCGTGGCAAGATCCGAGACTTACTGCTATTCAACGAAACTCTCTTTTGTGAAAGTATCGTCCTTTATCCAAACAAACAAGAATTCCACAATAAACACTTTTAGAGACAGTCAAACATCTAAGGGTACTCGTTTTCACTTGGGCAATGCAACCGAACGAACGGTCGCGATCCAAGATACTGCGGCGTCGGGGTACTGCCAGAATAATCGAAACGGTCATGGCGTTGCTACAGCAAACGCACATCTAACTCACCTCCCAGACCATGACACCCGCATCCGATCAACAAGCACTGGTCACGTTGGGCATGCTGTCCGCAATTCACTGTCAAGGTAAAGCACTTACCCTATTCTTGTGCTTGGGCCGTGCCCAGACAACCAGCCAGTGTCGACGGATCCATACACCCGTTGGCGTCACCGGTGGTGGCAGGTTTACCAATGACAAGCTTCACCAGATGCGGCAATTTGGAGTAACGCGGTAGAAGGCCAAGTGCTGGAAGATGTATTCAGGAGTCCAGCGCAGGTGGTGGACTCGCTGGTACCCTCTGTTATGGCGACAATCGGGTCAATTCAGGCGTCAGAGGAAAGATCTATACAAACCTAATACCTACGGTTATAGAACTGGCACATAGGAAGTCATATCGATAAGCGAAGAACATGTCAGAGAAAGTCATCGCTTGTTCAATTGAACGTTGTACTACCAAACCCGAACATGTCAACACATATTCTCGAATATATATTTGTTACATATCCAATCAGTCGAGGACCCGACCGCCTGGTCTACTTCAAAGTAGGCGCCTCATAATTCATAAGAGCGCCATCAAGGCCGTACTGTTTCACAGACGCAGCCAAACTGTTTTCCGTTGCGGCGACACTGTCAGCACAGTGCTTGTCAAAGCGTCAGTAGAACCAAAGGCCGAGATGATGAGGTTGATGCCTATGGCGGTGTAAGATGCATGAATGGAAGAACGAGTAGTAGCGTCGAAGGTGGTCCATTCTAGTGCTTGATCGGCGGGACAGGATATGAGTCAGAATGAGAGCGCGTTAGCCAAGGGACAGTCAACGAGTTTTGGTGGCTGACAGATAGGCGGAGAAACTCACAAAACGTTGTAGCCCTTGATTTTGGATAAGATTCGGTAGTTAACGACTTTTTCAAGTTGCCAATGACCATCTACCTTTATGTCACTGACGGCGGGCGGACCATTCTCGCTGGACACCCATTTATCGTTGTAGATTGCCCAGTGGAGGATGGCTGGCGGTGCACGGGATGCCAGAGTGACATTAGAATCTTCCTGCGGTTCAGTCACTAGCAAGGGATTTGGCCTTCCAAGCACTGCGGGGCACGCCACGACGACCATGAAAAGCCGAGCCAAAAAAGAGAAAAAGACCATGATGAAATCTCGTTTGAGGTAAGGATGAGAGAAGAGGCTAGAGAGTATGAAAGCCTGACCGGAAATCAATGGTCAGCCATCTTTCCGGTAGCACGTATTTATGTCTCCCTGTCCCTGAAGGATCTTCTGTTTTGTTCACTCTCTGTTCTTTCCTGACCCTAGAGCGGGAGCGCTGAACTATTCCGAGAACTACGAATGCAAGCGGATCAGATTCCCTGGTCCCAGTGTGAAATACACGTCCACGTAATGGAGATAACGTCATGGCGTACGCAGAGAAAGTCAGCTTGCCGCATAAGCGGTGCTGAGGGCCACAAGGAGAGGAGTGGGCTACATCACATGAGACCGGTAGACAGTACATAGTTTCCTAACCTTGTGATATTCAGTAGAGGGCTTACAGGTGGTCAACGAGATGGAGAACTTTCCACGTGCATCACAATGAGAAACGACTCACAAAGGCAGCCGCACCCGGAGAGGGGCATCCGAGAATACTGTGTATCAGTCTCGGGTACTCATGACGCACAAGATCGGCAGCTTGGACTGAAACGTTATTCACGTGGAACGATGCAGTGGAGTTTTCCAGGTCGCTTGATTTCGAAGGCTGTTGCTTAGCAGGTAGAAAGGAACTCTACGTCAAATATCCATGTGGACAGGTGTTGCGTGGGGAATACCTTCTGTGCAGCACGACGAGTGAAGAGTCTGAAACCACACTGGGTACCTCGGATATCACCCACGCCGACTATTTTTAGTACAGTGTTTAAACCATACATGAGAATGTTACGCAATAACGATGGCTGTTTTGCAGGGAGTTTATAGTCGACGAACGGAAGCAGGTACACAAACATACCTTGACTACAGCCTCTGTCTTTACAAGGGGCGCTCGGCTACCAACGGCTACAGCAGGTTCGTTCTTCGGCGGAAGTTTGTCCATACTCATCCACAAATGCTCCAGGTCCTCGAAGCGACTGGGGCCATCACTGGCGTCCACTATGGGAAGCCGATGACCGTGCGAGTGTAACATTCTGTGTCTCACAGCTCCACTTTACCAAGGTTCTTCTCGAGTGTGACGACACGGATATCGTTCCGGGGATAGTGGAACGCAAACTTCAGAGCAAGGGCTGCGGTGTCGTCGTTTGATCCGTCGTCGGCAATGAGTATTTTATACAAACTAAAAGATGTTATGGCAGTGAATTCAGGTGTGCCAAGGTCGCTTCCAGCATGGTTGGAAGGCGGCCAGTCTCATGATACGCGGATATGACGATACCGAAGTCGACCGAGTCTCCATCTGCAAGAGAGGGTAATGGTAGCGGGTTTCGAGGGGAAGCTCTAGAACGGTAGGTCTTTTCGGACGTTCGTGTTACTGGGAGAGGAAGATGAGTGCTAGATAAGGCCGAACATAGTCAGCGAGAGTGCTCCAGTGCACCATGAATATGCATCCTCTGAAGTTTCAGAAAGGTGAGTGATAACCTCTGACCAGAATATATCGTCGCCGCCGCGACGCAATGTCTCGACAGAGACAGCTCGAGGTTCAAAGAACAAGGATGGAACGTTGTTCATCATCGTGTAACGCATGACTCTTACACTCCATAGACGGAAGTAAGACTTGGCACCACTCACAGCGGGTATCAAAGCCATCACTGCCGTCAATGTAATAACGGGCAATGAGCAGTGGCGTATCCATTGCTGGGCGAGTTTACAGTCTTCTGACAAATTCCATGCACAGGCAAGAGAAATGGAAGAGTAGTGTAGCAGTCGAAATACGACGGCAAACGAGAGTGCTGATGAACGAGCAACGTTTTCTCGTGAACCAGATTCAAGTCGTAATGCTCGACCAACAACAGTACCTACATGAATTATTACAGAACTACATGCAACCCGTGTCCAAAGAAAGAATCCAAAGAAGTCACTTCTGAAGTCGAAATAAGTTATGATGTCCAAAGACATCACAGAGCCCAAAGAAATCACCAAGATGGGAAGGTACTACCAATGAAAGCTCTCAATCTAAAGACCTTCGTTCTGCGGTTAAGATTTCCAGCACGAGGGATATTATATCGCAGCAAGTATGTGTTGAGGTCAGCATCCTCGAGGTTTTCGATTGCCCGTGCATCTCGCAAAGGTGGCAAACCAACCTAGGGTCGTTGCGAGGATTAGTTAGAGTTAGAAATTAGACAGAGAGCCCTGCTCTCACCGCCTCAGGTAGTTCCACTCCACCATCAGGTAAGCGAAAAGGAATCACCTTGTACTGGTGATCGGAACCATCCCAACATCCTCGATTATATGCCTAAATGACAGATGAGAATTGAAGTAGTTGGTGGGGAATTGTTGACTAGATAGTACTAACCTGATACAACACTTCAGTCATGTCAACTAGTCTGCCCTCCATGTGGTTGAGGTGTTCGTCAATGATGTGAAGGTGCTGGTTGATGTCGTTGAACTGCCGGTCGATGTCCATCAAATTGGGGGGGTCAGCTGGCATGGGGGGCAGTTGGATGTCAAGAAGGTGGATAGGAGGGAGTTGGATGGGCATGTATATTTAGGAGCAGGAACAGTGCCACAAGGATCAACGAAAGTCTGTTTATGTGAAAGTATCGTCGATTCCTCCCTAATCCAAAAAAACAACTCTGTTGTAAACACTCCTAGAGACAATCAAACATCTAAGGGTATTCGTTATTCACTCGGGGAATGCAACCAAACGAACGGTCGCGATCCAAGATGCTGCGGCGTCGGGGTACTGCAGTAATCGAAACGGTCATGACATTACTTGAGTAAACGCACATCTAACTCACCTCCCAGATCATGACACCCGCATCTAATCATCAAGTAGTGACCATTGAGCATTCAGTCCGCGATTCACAGTCAATGTAAGCCACTTACCCTATCCTTGTGCTTTGGCCGTGCCCAGACAACCAGTAGGCGCCGACGGATCCACGTACCCGTTGTTGGCATCACGAGCGGTGGCAGGTTTACCAATGACAAGCTTGTTCAATGGTACACCCGATGCGGCAATTTGGAACAACGCAGTGGAAGGCCAAGTACTGGAAGATGTATTCAGGAGTCCGGTGCAGGTAGTGTACTCGCTGGTGCCCTCTGTTATAACGACAATTAGGTCAACTCAGATGTCAGAGGAAGGGAGATCGGTACAGAACTAATACTTACGGTTATAGGACTGGCGCGTAGAAGATCATATCGGTAAATGGAGTACATGTCAGAAAGTCATCGGTTGCTCACTTAAACGTTGTACTACCAAATCCCAACATGTCAAATCAAAGTCTCGAAAATATTTATTTGTTACGTACCCAATCAATCAAGGACCCGACCGTTTGGTCTACTTCAAAGTAGGCACCACTGGCATATATGGGAGAGAACCTGAAATTCGACCGGAGTAAGTTCCACGCTGGTTGAGGGTTCGTTGCCGACTTACCAGGGAGCAACCGCTGCCGTTTTCGAATTGGGAATTGAACAAACTTAGTTGCAGATATTTTTTTCTCACCCACGGGCGTGAGTAATTATGTATCGACCCTCTGGCAACTGCGCACGAAGAGCTTGGGTAAATGTTGCCAATTCTCGGCAAAGCCGTCCCGGGCATTCATAGCATGGAGGTCCTGTTTGTAAAGACCGGTCGCATTTTGCCAGGTAAAGAAAAGTTGAAATTGTTGCATGAACGGGACGAGTCGCCTCACAACCAATATCAGCCCCATCACGGCCGTACTATTTTACAAATGTGGCCAAGTTGTTTGCCGTTGCGGTGGGGTCAGCGCCAGGGCTCGTCGGGGCGTCAGTGGAACCAAAGGCCGAGACGATGAGGCTCATGTCCGCGGCGCCCTAAGATGCATGAATGGAAGAGCGTATAGCAGAGTCGAGGGTTGTCCATTCTATCGCTTGGTCGGCGAGACAGGATATGAGCCAGAATGAGAGTGTGCTAGTCAAGGAATAGTCAGCGAAGTTTTGGTGGCTGACAGAAAGGTGGGGAGGACCCACAAAACGTTGTAGCCCTTGATTCTGGATGAGACACGGTGGTTACCTGCGTTGTCGAATTGCCAATGACCATTTACCCTTATGTCACTGACGGCGGGACCATTCTCGCCTGACACCCATTCATCGTTGTAATGCCCAGTGGGGGGCAACTAGCGTTGCACGGGATGCCAGAGTGACATTAGGACCTTCCTGCGGTTCAGTTACTGGCAAGAGAATCCGCCTGCCAAGCAGCGACGACCATGAAAAGCCCAGCCAAAGAAGAGAAAAAGAACATGATGAAATCTCGTTTGAGGCAAGGGTAAGAAAAGAGGCTAGGGAGCATGAAAGCCTGGCTGGAAATCAATGGTCAGCCATCTTTCCAGTAGCAAGTATTTATGTCTTCTTTTCCCTGAAGGATTTTCCTTTCTGTTCACTCTCTGTTCTTCCTGCTCCTCGAGCGGGACCTGAGGTACTCCGAGGCCTACGAGTGCAGGCGGGACAAATTCCCTGGTCCCAATGTGAAGTACACGTTCATACAAATGGAGATAATGTCATGGCGTACGCAGAAAAAGTCAGTTTGCTGCATACACGGTGCTGAGGGCCACAAGGAGACGAGAGGACCACATCACGTGAGACCCATGGACAGCACATAGCTTCCTAACCTCGTGATATCTAGCAGCGGGCTTACAGATGGTCAACGAAATGGAGAACTGTCCACGTCCGTCACAATGAGAAACGACTCACAAAGGCAGCCACACCCAGAGAGGGGCGACTGAGCATACTGTCTATCCATCTGGGGTACTCACGACGCACAAGATCGGCTGTATGAGCTGAAACGTTATTCACGTGGAATGATGAAACCGTGCCAGGTCACTCGATTATGAAGGCTCTTTCTTAGCTAGTAGAAGCAACTATACGTCAAATATCCACGTGGACAGGTGTCGTGCGTGGAATATCTTTTGTGCAGCACGACGAGTGAAGAATTTGAAACAACACTGGATACCTCGGACATCGCCTATGTCGACTATCCTTGGTATAGTGTGTAAACCATACATGAGAATGTTACGCAATAACGACCGCTGTTTTGCAGGGACGTCAGAAATCGAATACTCGACGAACAGAAGCATACACACAGACATTGGTTGACTATAGCCTGTCTTTACGAGGTGCGCTCGGCTACCGACGGCTACAGCAGGTTCGTTCTTCGGCGCAAGTTTATCCATACTCTTCCACAAATGCTGCAGGTCCTCGAAGCGACTGGGGCCATCAGCGTCCGCGATGCGAAGCCGATGACCACGCGAGTGTAACATTCCGTGTCTCACTGACACAGCTCCACCTTTACCAAGGTTCTTCACAAGTGTGACGACACGAATATGGTTCCGGGGATAGTGGAACGCAAGCTTCAGAGCCAGGACTGCGGTGTCGTCTTTTGACCCGTCGTCGACGAGTATTTCATACAAACCAGATGATTTTATGGCGGTGAATTCAGGTGTGCCAAAATCGCTTCCAGCATGGATGGAAGGCGGCCAGTCTCATTATACGCGTATATGACGATACTGAAGTCGACCGAGCCTCCATCTGCCAGAGAGGGTAATGGTAGCGGCTTTCGAGGGGAAGCTCTAGAACGGTAGGTTTTTTCGGATGTTCGCGTTACTAGGAGAGGAAGATGAGTGCTAGATAAGGCCGAACATAGTCAGCGAGTGTTCCAGTGCACCATGAAAATGCATCCTCTAAGGTTTCAGAAAGGTGGAAGATAATCTCTGACCAGAATATATCGTCGCCGCCGCGACGCAGTGTCTCGACAGAGACAGCTCGAAGCTCAAGGAACGAGGATGGAATGTTGTTCATCGTCGTGTAGCGCATTACACTTCATAGACGGAAGGTAAGATTTGACACCACTCCACAACGGGTATCAAAGCCATCACAACCGTCAATGTAATACTGGCAATGAGCAGTGGTGTATCCATTGCTGGGCGAGTTTACAGCCTTCTATCAAATTCCACGCACAGGCAAGAGAGACAGAAGAGTAATGCAACAGTCGAAATACGACGGTAAATGAGAGTGCAGTGACTCAGGACGAACGAGCAACGTTTTCTCGTGAACCAGATTCAAGTCGTGATGCTCGACCAACAATTATATTTGCATGACTTGTTACAGTATACAACTGTGTCCAAAGAAAGAATCCAAAGAATTCACTTCCAAAGTCTAAACAAGCTACGACATCCAAAGACACCATGGAGCCCAAAGAAATCACGAAGATGGGAAGGTACTACCAAGGAAAGCTTTCAATCTCTGGATCTTCGTTCTGCGGTTAAGATTTCCAGCTCGGGGGATATTATACTGCAGCAAGTATGTGTTGAGGTCAGCATCCTCGAGGTTTTCGATTGCCCGTGCATCTCGCAAAGGTGGCAAACCAACCTAGGGTCATTGTGAGGATTAGTTAAGAGTTAGAAATTAGACAAAGAGACTGCTCTCGCCGTCTCTGGTAGTTCCACTCCACCATCAGGTAGGCGAAAAGGAATCGCCTTGTACGGGCGCTCGGCACCACTCCGACATCCTTGATTATAGGCCTATATGACAGATGAGAATTGAAGTAGCTGGTGGGGAGGTGATGACTAGATAGTACTAACCTGACACAACACTTCATTCATGTCAACTAGCCTGCCTTCTATGTGGTTGAGGCGTTCGTCAATGACGTGAAGGTGCTGGTTGATGTCCATCAAATTGGGGGGGTCAGCTGGCATGGGGGGCAGTTGGATGTCAAGAAGGTGGACAGGAGGGAGTCAGATGGGCATGTATATTGGGAACAGTTATGGTGCCAGAGGGTTGTAGCGAGCTTCTATTGGCGAGATCAGAGACTACTTCTAATCAGCGGAACTCTGTTTATGTCAAAGTATCGCCGATTCCTCCCTAATCCAAACAAAGAATTCCACTATAAACACTCCTAGAGACAATCGAGCGTCTAAACTTATTCGTTATTCACTCGGGGAATGCAACCGGACGAACGGTCGCGATCCAGGATACTGCGGCATCGGGGTACTGCAGTAATCGAAACGGTCACAGCATTACTTGAGTAAACGCGCATCTAACCCACCTCCCAAACCATGACACCCGCATCTAATCAACAAGTAGTGACCGTTGAGCATGCAGTCCTCGATTCACTGTCAAGGTAAGCCACTTACCCCATCCTTACGCTTTGGCCGTGCCCAGACAACCAGCGAGTGTTGACGCATCCATATACCAATTGCTGGCGTCACCGGCGGTGGCAGGTTTGCCAATGACAAGCTTGTTCAATGGTACACCCAACGCGGCGATTTGGAACAACGCAGTGGAAGGCCAAGTACTGGAGGACGTATTCAGGAGTCTGGTGCAGGTGGTGTACTCGCTGGTGCCCTCTGTTACGACGACAACTGGGTCAACCCAGATGTCAGAGGAAGGGAGATCGGTACAGAACTAATACTTACGGTTATAGAACTGGCGCGTAGAAGATCATGTCGGTAGGTGGAGTGCATGTGTATCAGAGAAAGTCATCGCTTGCTCACTTGAACGTTGTACTACCAAATCTCAACATGTCAAGTTGAAGTCTCGAAAATATTTATTTGTTACGTACCCAATCAATCAAGGACCCGACCATCTGATCCACTGCCAGGTAGGCGCCACTGGCATATATGGGAGAGAACCTGAAGTTCGACCGGAGTAAGCTCCTTGCTGTTCGAGGGTTCGTTGCCGACTTACCAGGGAGCAACCGCTATCGTTTTTGAATAAGGAATTGAACAAACTTAGTTGCAGATACTTTCTTTTCTCACTCACGGGCGTGAGTAATTATGTATTGGCCCTCTGGCAACTGCGCACGAAGGGCCTGGGTAAATGTTGTGAGCCAGTTCTCGGCGGAGCCGTCCTGGGCATTCACGGCATTGAAATCCTGTGTAAAGCCCAGTCGCATTTTGCCAGGTAGGAAAAAGTTAAAATGGTTGCATGAATGGGACGAGTCACCTCATAATCAATATCGGCGCTATCAAGGCCGTACTGTTTTACAAATGCAACCAGATTGTTTGCCGTTGCGGTGGGATCAGCGCCAGTGCTTATCGGGGCGTCAGTGGAACCAAAGGCTGAGACGATGAGGCTCATGCTCGCGGCGCCGTAAGATGCATGAATGGGAGAGCGTGTAGCAGAGTCGAGGGTTGTCCATTCTAGTGCTTGGTCGGCAGAACCGGATATGAGCCAGAATGAGAGCGCGCTATGAGAAACGACGCACAAAGGCAGCTGCACCCGGAGAGGGACGTCTGAAAATACTGTGTACCCGTCTCGGGTACTCACGACGGACAAGATCGGCAGTGAGGGCTGAAACGTTATTCACATGGAACGGTGCAGTAGACTGTGCCAAGTCACTCGGTTTCGATGGCTGTTGCTTAGCAAGTAGAAGCAGTTCTACGTCAAATATCCACGTGGACAGGTGTTGCGCGGGGAATATCTTTTGTGCAGCACGGCGAGTGAACAGTTTGAAACCACACTGAATATCTCGGATATCGACTAGGCCGACTATCCTTAGCATAGCGTGTAAACCATACATGAGAATGTCACGCAACAGCGACCGCTGTGTTACGGGAACGTCAGAAATCGAGTACTCGACGAACGGAAGCAGGTACACAAACATACCTCGACTACAGCCTGTCTTTACGAGGTGCGCTCGGCTTCCAGCGGCTACAGCAGATTCATTCTTCGGCGTAAGTTTATCCATACTCTTCCATAAGTGTTCCAGGTTCTCGAAGCGACTGGTACCATCAGCGTCCGCCATGAGCAGCCGATGGCCGCGCGAGTGTAACATCCCGTGTCTCACAGCTCCGCCCCTACCAAGGTTCTTCTCAACGGTGATGACATGAATATTGCCCTGGGGATAGCGGGACGCAAACTTCAGAGCAAGGGTTGAGGTGTCGTTTTTTGACCCGTCGTCGACAATGAGTATTTCCTATGTCCTAGACGATTTTATAGCGGGAGAGTTCAGATGTGCCAAAGTCGCAGAGGTGGATACCATTCCAGAATCACCGCCGGGCATGTCGTGCATAGTTCAAAGTAATCGACTTGATTGATGACAGTTGAAAGAGGCAGACAAGTATCTATCTGCTTTCTTTTTCGATGCTTGTCCTTTTTCTTTTCCTTTTTCCTGTCAACGTCTTTCTTTTCAGCTTGGAAGGCGGCCAGTCTCATTATACGTGGGTATAACGACACTGAAGCTGACCGAACCTCCACCTGCAAGAGAGGGTAATGGTAGCAGATTTCGAGGAGAAGCCCTAGAACGGTAGATCTTTTCGGATGTTCGCGTTACTATCGGGGGAGGAGAGGAAGGTGAGTGCCAGATAAAGCTAGCGGGGGTGCTCCAGTGTTCCGTGAAAATGCATCTTCTAAAGTCTCAGAAAGGCGGGAGAGAATCCCTGACTCAAAACACGTCGTGGTCGCCGCGACGCAGTGTCTTGACAGAGACAGCTCGAGGCTCGAAGAACAAGGATGGAATATTGTTCATCTTCGTGTAATGCATTACACTGCATAGACGGAAGGAAGACATAACACTATTCACAGCGGGTGTTAAAGCCGCCACGGCCGTTGATGTATGTTCGCAACGAGCAGTGGTGTATCCATTGCCGAGCGGGCTTACTGTCTTGCGTCAAATTCCATGCGCAGGCAAGAGAAATAGGGGAGTAATGCAACAGTTGAAAATACGACAGCAAACGAGAGTGCTGACGAAGGGGGGACATTTTCTCGCGAACCAGATCCAGGCAGTGGTGCTCAGTCAACAACTGTATTTACGTGACTTATTATAGTATACAACCTGTGTGTCCCAAAGAAACTACGAAGTCCAAAGACATCACAGAGCCCAAAGAAATCATGAAGATGATAAGGTGCCACCAATGAAAGCTTTCAATCTTCGGACCTTGGTTCTGCGGTCCAGGTTTCCAGCACGAGGGATGTTATACTGCAACAAGTATGTGTTGAGGTCAGCATCCTCGAGGTTTTCGATTGCCCGTGCATTTCGCAAAGGTGGCAAACCAACCTAGGGTCATTGCGAGGATTAATTAGAGTTAGAAATTAGACAAAGAAACTGCTCTCACCGTCTCAGGTAGTTCCACTCCACCATCAGGTAAGCGAAAAGGAATCACCTTGTATGGCCGTTCAGCACCGTCCTGACATCCTTGATTATAGGCCTATATGACAGATGAGAATTGAAGTAGCTGGTGGGGAGGTGTTGACCGGATAGTACTAACCTGACATGACACTTCATTCATGTCGACTA
The DNA here is from genome assembly GCA_024663475.1 of Pisolithus thermaeus. Taxonomy (NCBI): domain Eukaryota; kingdom Fungi; phylum Basidiomycota; class Agaricomycetes; order Boletales; family Pisolithaceae; genus Pisolithus; species Pisolithus thermaeus. The sequence goes on along the minus strand of JANFAF010000127.1, from coordinate 2,971 downwards.
GCCTGCCTTCTATGCGGTTGAGGCGTTCGTCGACGACGTGAAAGTGCTGGTTGATGTCATCAAATTGCTGGTTGATATTGTTGAACTGCTGATCAATGTTGTTGAGCCGATGATCGATCTGGTTGAACTGCTGATTACTGTCATTGATGTGCTGGTTAAGTAGTTGGTTGACGCCGTTCAGCTGCTGAACAGCCTGTGGAACTGGAGGCCGCACATTTGCAGCATCAACCTGCCCTCCGACAACTGCTGCATGCACAACTTTGTGCAGGTAAAGCTGTGCATTTGCGAAATCCTCCGGGCTGGCCATGTAGTCAGCTGTTACGTTAATGCCTAGTCCAGGACTCCAAAATGAGCACCGGCAGCTTGACAGTCGCAGTGAATCCCGTGCACTTACCTGCCATTTGAATGCGATCCTGCACACGCCGGCAGAACATCCACGCCTGGTGGATGTCCATCAAACTAGGGGGATCAGCTGGCTCAGGCGGCAGTTGGACGTCAGGAAGGTGGACAGGAGGGAGTTGGACGGGCATGTATGCTTGGACACGGTGACACAGGATTGCAGCAAGCTTAACTGGCGAGATCGGAAACTACTGCTAATCAACGAAACTCTGTTTATGTGAAGGTATCGTCGATTCGCCCCTAATCCAAACAAACAATTCCACTATAAACACTCCTAGAAACAATCGAACCGTCTAAGGGTATTCGTTATTCACTCGGGGAATGCAACCGAACGAACGGTCGCGATCCAAGATGCTGCGGCGTCGGGGTACTGCAGTAATCGAAACGGTCATAACATTGCTTGAGTAAACACGCATCTAACTCACCTCCCAAACCATGACACCCGCCTCTAGTCATCAAGTAGTGATCGTTGAGCATTCAGTCCGCGGTTCACTGTCAAGGTAAGCCACTTACCCCATCCTTGTGCTTTGGCCATGCCCAGACAACCAGCGAGTGTCGACGGATCCATGTACCCGTTGTTGGCGTCACCGGCGGTGGCAGGTTTACCGATGACAAGCTTGTTCAATGGTACACCCGATGCGGCAATTTGGAACAACGCAGTGGAAGGCCAAGTACTGGAAGATGAATCCAGGAGTCCGGTGCAGGTGGTGTACTCGCTGGTACCCTCTGTTATGACGACAATTGGGTCAACTCCGATGTCGGAAGAAGGGAGATCTGTATAGAACTATTACTTACGGTTATAGAACTGGCGCGTAGAAGATCATATCGGTAAGTGGAGTACATGTCAAAGAAATGCATCGCTTGCTCACTTGAACGTTGTACTACCAAATCCCAACATGTCAAATCGAAGTCTCGAGAATATTTATTTGTTACGTACCCAATCAATCAAGGACCCGACCATCTGATCCACTGCCAGGTAGGCGCCACTGGCATATATGGGAGAGAACCTGAAATTCGACCGGAGTAAGTTCCTTGCTGTTCGAGGGTTCGTTGCCGACTTACCAGGGAGCAACCGCTATCGTTTTTGAATAGGGAATTGAACAAACTTAGTTGCAGATACTTTCTTTTCTCACTCACGGGCGTGAGTAATTATGTATTGACCCTCTGGCAACTGCGCACGAAGGGCCTGAGTAAATGTTGCGAGCCAGTTCTCGGCGGAGCCGTCCTGGGCATTCACGGCATTGAAATCCTATGTGTAAAGCCCGGTCGCATTTTGCAAAGTAAAAAAAAAAGTTGAAATTGTTGCATGAACGGAACGAGTCACCTCATAGTCAATATCGGCGCCATCGAGGCCGTACTGTTTTACGAATGCAGCGAGATTGTTTGCTGTTGCGGTGGGATCAGCGCCAGTGCTTGTCGGGGCGTCAGTGGAACCAAAGGCCGAGACGATGAGGCTGATGCCCGCAGCAGCGTAAGATGCATGAATGGAAGAGCGTGTAGCGGAGTCGAGGGTTGTCCATTCTAGTGCTTGATCGGCGGGACCGGATATGAGCCAGAATGAGAGCGCGCTAGTCAAGGAATAGTCAGCGAAGTTTTGGTGGCTGACAGAAAGGCGGGGAGGACTCACAACACGTTGTAGCCCTTGATTTTGGATAAGACGTGGTGGTTAACTACGTTTGCGAATTACAAATGGCCATTTACCTCTATGTCACTGACGGTGGGCGGACCATTCTCCCCGGACACCCATTTATCGCTGTAAATCACCCAGTGGGGGGCGGCTGGCGTTGCACGGGGTGCCAGGGTGACAGTAGAACCTTCCTGCGGTTCAGTCACTGGTAAAGGATTCGGCCTGCTAAGCGCTGCAAGGCAGGCCGCAATAACCATGAAAGGCCGAGCCACGGAAGAGAAGAAGAGCATTACGAAATATCGTTAGAGGTAAGGACGAGTAAAGTGGCTGGAGGGTATGAAAGCCTGACTAGAAACCAACTGTCAGCCATCTTTCCAGTACACGTATTTATGCCTTCTTTTCTCTGAAGGGTTTCCTTTCTGCTCAGTCTCTGTTCTTCTTCACCCTCGAGCGGGTCCTGAGCTATTCCGGGACCTATGAGTGCAGGCGGCACAGATTCCCTGGTCTCAAAGTAAAGCACACGCCCATGCACATGGAGATAACGTCATGGCGTACGCAGAAAAAGCCAGTTTATCGCATCTCGCGGCACTGAGGGCGACAAGGAGAGGAGAGGGCCACGTGACATTAGAGCCATGGACAGCGCATAGGTTCCTAACCTCGTGATATCCAGCAGCGAGCTTACAGATGGTCAACGATATGGAGAACTTTCCACGTGTATCACGATGGGAGACGACTCACAAAGACAGCCACACCCAGAGAGGCGCGTCTGAGCATACTGTGTATCCGGTTCGGGTACTCATGACGCACAAGATCGGCAGCGTGAGCTGAAACGTTATTCACGTGGAACGATGCAGCGGACTGTGCCAAGTCACTCGATTTCGAACGCTAGGGTTTACATTTCCCAGCTGTCATTCTCAACACCTCGTTGGGAAGTTTCTTACCATT